>BQNB010007784.1:0-70087 GCA_026074375.1 Tanacetum coccineum | reverse complement strand
CCAAATACTAGGTTTTTCTAGTATTTCGCTTGGGCCTGTTGATGGGTCAAAGTGGGACCCTCGTCAGGCAAGAGTCCACTTGTAACTGTGACTTGCAGATATGGGCTTGCCTAGCGGACTTCCGCTAGCCTGCGGAAGTATCCTTTGGAAACCTTTCGTCCATCTTACTGCCTCCGGACCGTAGCCAGTTTGGCCTGTGTTTAGCTTTGGTTCGTTGTGCTTTTTGACTGTTCTATTTGGCTTCGGCCCATGTATGACTTATGTAGTCCAGTCCCAAAGGCCTGCTCTACATATTATACGTCATCAAAATGTAAATCATAATTTATATTGTGCGATAAGTGTTACATGTTAGTTTTAAAAAGTCCGAAATGAACTTTAAAATGAAGTTTTTGAGGTGCAACTTCTTATGACCTTATTATAATTATAACTATATATAAAAGAGCGGTACACTTTGGATAACGTGAAGTAATATTAAAAAAACTCACCATTCACGATGTAAAAAAAGAAAAAAAATTATAAAACGCACCCTCAAAGTATACGAAAAGTTACTAAAACGACCTTAAACATTTACTTATTTACGACTTTTTTATATAACAAACTTTATTTATCAAATATGGAACGTATATATATTTATCGATTTATTCGTATAAAAATATGCCATTGAAAAGATCGTTGAACTGCGAACAAAACGAGCCCAATATTGCAATGCTTCAGACATGCCTACGATTTTATAAAAATGTTAAAGTTTAATATATATTTTTAAGAAAGTTATGGAAATAGTCTCTAAGATTATCGGTTCGTTGCAAGGTTAGTCCCAACGACTGAAAACAATACTTGGGGTTATCATTCCGTTGCAAAATTAGTCGGTGCGCGAGTTACGAACCTCGTTTGTATCGTTAAACAGTTTCTTAGACTCTTTCGCAATGAACTTTAAAGGGTGTTTCTTTTTAGACTAGAATGTAACAATCATCAAACTCAGTAAAGAGTTTTAGCTCATTTGTTACTCATCTCCGAAAAACCTATATGTACCAGTGGAGTGATTTTGTAGATAAAAGGTCACATATACGAGTCTCGGCTCTAGCTCACTCAAGTTGGTGCTTTGTTGGATTAAGAGAGTTGTCGAAATTATTCCTTATTGGGTGGATAATGGCTGGTACCAAAAAGCACATGACGTCAGGGTGTTCCCGCCAATCTACACCTTTGTGGAATGATCACCAAACTCACCGCCTTTACATCAACGTCACATTACCATTCAACACATTACCAAACTCACCACCAAAACAATGATAGACCATTGAACCATCACATAAAAAATACTTTATACAAATATGCCTCTAAATATAACTAAAAAAATCAAATAGTTTTGTTTTTTTGAACGGCTGATAATATATTAAAAAGCTGCTAGTAAGGCACTAGAAGCTGATAAAGACAAGTACAAATCTAGAAAAAAATAAGATTTCACATTCTAGATTCCAACCAAGAACTTTAACTGCGAGGACTGCAAAAAGAATGAAAAAACTCTTGCCAATTGAGGCAAGAGAAAAATCCCCACCCACAAAGGTCGAGCCACCGGTTTTTACTCCGGGGTGTTTTTAATGCAAACCCAAACAGGAAATAATGCAAAAATAAGAAAATAAGATCAAATTCATCCAAACGCCTAGAGAAGCACGCAACCAAAAAAATGGAATGATAATCATCAACTCGATCTAGAACTCGAAACCAACAAAGGAGATTTGAGCCAATCAGTCCATCTGCAAGACATACGACCTCTATTCTGAAGCCAAGAGAAAGAGGAAGAACGGATATTATCGTAAATGTCACTTCTTCTCATCGGTATTTGGCAAAAAATGATACTATTGCGATACCTCCAAAGCCACCATAAGGAAGCAATAACAATAACAGATAAGCACCTAATCTTCTCATTGGACGCTTACCAAGAACCAAACCAATCTTTCCAATGCTCAAACGAAGTAAAAGTAGGGAACGGGATGTCAAACAGTATTGTGGTCTGCACGACCAAACAAAAGCCAAAAACCCACCACTATGTGCGGTGGTGGGGGTGTGAGGAACGAGTGCTCGCAACTGGCTACCATTGTCGGGTGGTTTGATGATCATTGCACCTGGTCTTATAAATCATACACAAAGTGTAAGTGAATTTATATTAGGGTTTATTTATCCATACCTCTAATATATTGTTAGTATGAGCAATAATAATTTTTGCAAAATGTTTAAGTCAACGGAAAAACTCCAACCTCGTACACTTGTAAGTGTGTCGACTGACCTTTCGCCAAAGAACAAACCTAACCAATATTTAGTTGTTCCTAAACTGAAGGGGGTTGTGATAAAACCAAGATCTTATTCGATAGTGAATTGACTTGATCAATAGATTTTTTAATAAAGTACGAAAATTAAAATAAAAGTTATATATGATTTATCGAAAAGAGGTAAAACTAACTATAAAGAGTCTGCCTAACAACACATATTTACTGTATCATAACTATATAACAATTACCAGTACGCTTTGGGAAGCGTGATTTTTTTCACCAACCCCGAGGACATAATATACAAAATAGTGTGGAAAACTAGAAGGGGGGTTGAATAGTTTACCACTTTTTGGTTTAAGGTTTTAAAGCGTTTATAAAAATTCTAGGTTCGACTTTATGTGAATTCAGCACTTGCACAATATGAACAATATACTTATCTAAACAATCAATAGGATAGTATGAAAAAATAATGTATGACAAGAGATAAGAGTAAGAACAATCAAACCACAACGCGATGATTTATAGTGGTTCGGTAACGAAGCACCTCTTCGCCCTACTCCAATCCCCGAGCACCTAACTCGAGAGTTTTATTCACTATGTCAACAACCTCCCTTATGGCGGAGAAAACCGTACACAGCGTTGCTTACACCGATTTACGAAACAAAGCTAAATGTCGAGTTCTAATCTTAGCTAGAACCAATCTATCACAACATGACTTTACTACTTGTTCACGACTTCACAACTTCACGACTTCTTTATAACTTCAAGACTTCTTCATAAATTCAAGACTTCACTTCACCACACTACTTATATCACAACTATCTAACACTACTTAGTAATATCACCATCGCCAAGATCTAGCTAATACACACAAATATAAGATATACAATTGATTTACAAATATGTGATATGAATGCAACAAGGTTGCAATATACACTTGAGGTGTAATACTTCTTCACTTGATGGAAGTATTCTTCTCTTGCACTTGAGGAATTAAGCTTGGATCACTTGGAAACAAAGCTTTATGATTAAATGGTCAAAGGATTTTAGAGAGGATATATGAGCTGTTTTGAGCAGAAAGAATGAGTGCAAAAGGTAAGAAAATAGTGGGAAAAAGTCCGGTATTTATAGGACAAACTGGAGGAGCGTCAGTCTATAGGCGGTCCCCTTAAATAGGTGGGCGGTCCCCTTAAAATTAAGGGGGCCGCCCGTGTATTTAAGGGGGCCGCCCTAGACTAAGGGCTCCCCAGTTTGTCTTTTGTGTAGGGGGAATTTTCTGGAACTTTTCTAACCGTTTTAGGTCCGAAAATTTGAATTTCAAAATGTGTTTTTTGAATAAAACATTTCTTTTAATTGTAGAAAATATTTTGTAATGTTTATAAAAATGTTTACAACATTTTATAATAGTGTGAGGTTGAATAAAAATTTCCTTTGATCATAAAATGCATTAAGCATTTATTTAATCATACCTTGAAATGATATAAATTTCGAAATGAAAATTTACTACTAATTACTTGTTTACGTTTGATTTTACATTGAACGTTTTTTTATTTTGTGATTATCAAAACGTAAAGATGTGAAAAATATTAGTAATGTTTTTAGGGATTATATTTTATCAACATATCCTAGTATATATACGTATGTATTACTTTTGTAAGTCCGTTTTAAATATGCACATCCAAGACTATATTATTAGGTTTTAAATCCGATTTAGGCCCTATATCAAGCCCATTAACAAATATAAGTTAGATGAATAATCCATAACATAAGCCAAGGCTCACGGACCAAGACCAAGCCATGGTTTGGCTAAGCTTATTGGGTTGTGGCCCCTTAAGCCCAAAATAAGCTATTCGGAGCTTATTTTTAAGCCGTTAAGCTACGCGAGTCCTTAAATATCAAAATAAGCTCTAACCAAAAGTCACGAAAATAAGTTGGACCACAATAAGGTCCACAATAAGCAGCGGCTTATTGGGTCGTGAGCCTCATAAGCTCAAAACAAGTATGTTTTAGCTTTTTAATAAGCTACGTAGTACCTTTAGATATCAAAATAAGCTATCGAAATAAGCTATAAAAATATGACAAAAGAAGTAAATAACCAAAAACAATTTTTTTATCCTTGTGGTTTTCGAACTATATAAGCCCAAAATAAGCTCACTAAAGCTTATCAATAAACCAAATATGCTACAATCTATAATAAGCAAAAAAAGTCACTTCACTAACGCACCCGCTATATTAAAATGACCAACCCTTGTTTCCCTTTTTCTTTGTGTTCGAACCTAAACGCACCCTTTTTATTCGTTTTGAAATTTTTAACGTTTGATTTTTTTTAAAACGAACCGCACAACTAACATCTATGCATCATTATACATTCAAAAGTACAAGTTAAGTTAAAATTTGAAGACTTACAAAAGAGGGTTTTGAGGATGAGATTGACACGAAACCGACAACCCAAACGTTGTTTTAATGAACCCACGCCTATTAGAATAAACTCATAAATGTTTAAACTTCCTTGTTTCTTGATCAAAATTTGAAAGTTACGGTGTGTGTGTGTGTGTGTGTGTGTGTGTGTGTTGTTCTCGGACGATGCAAGAAAGAAAGAAAATGAGAACAAAAATGATGTGTTTGTAAAATGAAATGAATGTGTGTGTTTGAATGAATATAAGATAAATATAATGGTACCACTTGGGACAAGGTTCCTAAAATGAGGCCTTGTTGTCCCTTGTGGGGTTCGAAACCGGATAGCACCCTAGGAGGGATCCTAGGTGCGTTCTAGCTCTTGTCGTTTCACTTAACAACCATAACTCGTGATTTAAAATGTGACCCGAAGTTTTCTAGTATTTTTAATAGATGTAAAAATACGTTTACATGAACTTAGAATATTCACACGACATGTTTCATAGTTAGTTTAGTTTAAATTGAGTATTGAATACTTACGAACGTGCCGGAACACGTTGTTTGAGTTTTTATGCCGTTTGCGGGACAAACCTCTCGGAAAGTGATCAATTAGGATTGTAAACCTCTAAAAAGGTTTAATATATGAAATAAAGGATTTATTGACTAAAACAATATAGATTGACTACCGTCAATACGGTAATCGCTATCGGAAAACGATAAAAGTCAGAAAGTCAAAGGACTTAAATAGAACATTACATGACTAGAAAATCCGCGAGGGTTACACAGACTTATTTTCAGCTCCTATAAATAGTGGCTCATTTCCAACTATTTCCTGACCCTTTTGCACATATTTTTTCAGTTGTTTCTCTCTCTAAATCTCACTACATCTCTCTACATTTTCGATCATTTAACTTGTTTAATCTTGTTTATATGTGATCCAATCTTATATCATTTCCTTCTTCCCTCAAGTGCAAGAGAAGAACTTTCGTCATCGTTAAGATACGAAGTTATGTAGTTTAGTTAGTCCACTTGTAACATTTGTTACATGTAGATCGAGTCCATGTATTCCATTCTTGTGTAGTTGTGTAGATCCAAATAGTGTGTAAATACAGAAGTGTTGATGGTGTGTTGGTTAGTATTTTAGTCCTCAAAATACAAGTGTGGTTGGTAGATTGATTCTAGCTAAGATCAGGACTCGGCATTTAGTTTAGTGTCGGAAAATAATATAAGCATTGGTATAAGGTTTTTATCGCCGAAAAGGGAGCTTATTGATTAGTGAAGTAACTCTCGAGTTAGATACTCGAGGAGTGGAGTAGGGCGAAGAGGAGCTTCGTGACCGAACCATTATAAATCTCCGTGTCGGTTTGCATTTTCTTTTACCTTTCGCTTTACTTATTTCTATACATTTACCGCTTTACTTTTATACTTGCATTGTGCTCATGATTGTGTGAATGGTTGTGTATATCTTGTTAGTTAAGGTTATGTAGTTCTTTGTACTTAATATTGTGAGTGTGGTTATATTGTTAGAATATGTGTTAGCTATTGTGAACCTATTATCGACACTTCTCAGATTGCGTCAAACTTGATCGGCTAATAGATACAAAAGATTTAAAGTTTTTAAAGGAAAACGTTTTCCCCCCCCCCCCCCCCCCCCGCATCTATGGTTTCTACAATACTAATAATGTTGCAAAGAGGTTGTTCTTAGAAATGTTTCATCCACATGAGCCACAAGGTAATGATGAAATAAGTAGGTTTACTGAATTACCTCATCAAGAGACTATGTTTAGGGAAATACCAACTCAAGATTCTAGGTTTACTAAATTACCTACTCAAATGTCTTCTTTCTCAACATTAGACAAAGAACTTGAGGAAATAGATGAAATATTTTGTAGTATTAACTTAAGTTTTGCCAGAACTATTACTCAAGAAGATGTTGTTGAGGATTCTTTGAGGATAGAGGATTATCTGCTGAATGATATGTGTTGGGTTAATTCATGTTTTTGACCTTAATGATAATAGGCCTTGCAAAGACGGACCTTCAAATGAATATGCAAGTTAGTCTAATGGTCCAATAACTAGGTCAAGAGCATGTGTGGATGGCAGGATGGTGCAGACACAGACAAAGGAAAGGGAATTACTTATGGGGATTTAAAGAGTGTCCTTGGGTACTGTATTGGACAAAAAGAGGCGGAAAAAGAATCTTGGATATGTAAGACTCATATAAATGAGCATTTATGTCTATAGTCAAGAGAAATTAAAGCTTGCAACTACAAGTTTTTATCACAACATATCATTGATCAAGTGACTATAGTTTCATGTATTCCTATAAGGGAAGTCCAAGATGCACTTAAAAAGAAATGAGGATTGATTGTATCTTATATGAAGGCATTCGGAGCAAAGATAAGGGCTGACATCATGATCAAGAGTGATCACAGGTGGCAATATTATATGTTAAGAGATTATATACCAAAGTTGACAACCCGAAATCCAGGATTCTTAGTGAAATATTAAGTTGAATATCATGAAGATCATAATGCTCCTCCTAGCCAATTTTTAAGAATTGGAGGTTGGTTAGAAAATGGAAAACTGTTAAATATACAACTTGTGGAAACTTAGTGTACAATAAGCAGTCATCTAAAGGTCAAGGTGGAGGTCAAGAAGCAAGTCGTCATCTAGTTCAAGTAAGCAAAAGAAAAGTAAAGGAAAAGCAGCTAAAGAACATGTTAGCCAGACTAAGAAAGCAACCAAGTCTCCTAGTGAACTTGCTGGTGAATCTGGTGGTGCAAACCAGCCAAAAAGGGTAAGATTTGCTTTAGATGAACAAAGTCAAAGATCAGAGGTTACAAGTCAAGGTAATGATTAACTAAATTGTTTTTAACTTCATTAATAATGTTTAAGGTTATTAAACAATTCTTAAGATACTTTTGTGTATGTTGTTAATGCAGTTACTACTCAAAATGCTGCAAGTTTAGCTACTGTTCAAACAGGTCTAAGTAGTTGTCATGATAGTGCAGGTCAAAGTGTTTAAGGTGTTGAATCTTGTGGTCCAACCCAAAGGGACGTTGGTGAATGTTGGTGGATATCAACCATGTGGCTTTTATAGTAGAAGTCGAATTGTGCCTACACCTGCTTCACATAAATGGAGTCGATCTTTTATAAGGAGTGAAAGCTTTGGAGGTGAAGTGTATGGTTCCCCAAAATTGTCTAACGTTGCATCACTAAAAGGACCAAATATATTATAAGAATTAAAAGACTTGGTGTTGGTGCAACTCAATTTCATAGTTTGGCAAATAGAGGTGAGATCATGATAGAACAATATCATCTCAAAAAATAAAAGAACACATCCAAGCCATCCATTTTTTATCAAATTAAAAAACAATTAAAAAACTTCACTTTCCACCTCTTTTATAAAAATAAAATATCTTGCAAACGGTAAATCGTCAAACGGTAAAAAATACATCATCGCGACGAGAATTAAATCATCTTTCTATAGAGGGGCACTTTTATATACTATCGACGAACTTTTTTTCGAATTTTTTTTCAGTCACGTTTGAAAAAATCACATGTGATTGGTAGCACAATCACATGTGATTTCATAAAATCACATGTGATTTGTACATGTGATTTTTTCAGACGTAACTAAAAAAAATTGATTTCATATACTTTTGACGACTTTTTAGTGTTAAAATTTCCGGCAAAAAAAATTACACGTGATTTGTAAAATCACTTGTGATTTGTTGTTTTTAAAAATCACGTGCTATTTCATAAATCGCATGTGATTTCACAAATTGATTTATAATTTTTAAAGTAATAAAGCACGTGTGATTTCATAAATTCATAAATCGCATGTGAATTTACAAATTTACGTATGCTTTTTAATGTAAGAAATCACATGTGATTTTTTGAATCACGTGTGATTTTTTCTGGGCGAAAATTTTAAAAAAAAAGTTCGTCGAAAGTATATAAAAGTGCCCCTCTATAGAAAGATGATTTAATTCTCGTCGCGATGGTATGTTTCGTTTTGCGTAACGATTAACGGTTTGTGAGATATTTAATTGAAAAAAATATGATGAAAGTGGGTTTTTTAATTAAATTAAAATAGAAATTAATCTAAACCATTAGATAGAAATAAAATGGATGAAATAGATTGTTGATATTGTTAACTTTTCTCTCAGCAAATATGCCTAAGCCTCCTTTCCCTATAAGGACGAGATTCGTTACAACTCTCAACTTTTTTTGTGTGCATAGAAGACTTATTCATGTTTATCATAGTATGATGATGGCAGACCAACATCATCGGTTATAGATAGCGCCTTCAATTTTATTTTTATTACAGAGTTTGTAAGGTTTTTATCACCAACAAAAATATATCCATGTGCCCATTGAGGTTGGTCAACTGGTATGAGATGAGCGAATCTGATTTGGGATTTACAAACATGCTCTTTGTTCAGTACCATTAGGAGAAGATGGACTGTGATAAGGGCTTTGCGTGTTTTTTCTTCCGATATTCCAAGTTTTGATCAAGAATAATTCTAGAATATGTAAGTGTTATGCCAATTTTGATATAACTACATGAACTACTCTTAGGCCATCCGCAATGGCCATATGGCATACATATAATGGAGCCTGTTAACCTTTCAATTCATTGTTTGATTGCCATGCCATACGCACATTAAATGTCAGTTCGTTTCTGAACATTCGAGTAATATACTGACAAAGATACAAACTATGTTTATTTATTGTATGGAGCTCACTCACCTTTATATTCTTGTGGACATGATTCATTCAAAGTTGTCTTTATCCCGAAAATGCATGTTTGGTCCTAAAACGTAAAAAATTACACCAATGGTCTTGTGGTTGTCCCAATTGGGTTGACCGGTCATTTGACCGATTTCCCATCCAATTGGACGTTAACTGCAAGGGCATTATCGTCCTTTCACGTCCAAATAAAAACCACAAGGACCATTTATGTAAAAAAAAATACAATTTTTTTAAATTAATTTTTTAACTTTTTTTAAAACTTTCTTTTATTTTTTTTAATTGGGAGTTACAAGGTGTATTCATCTTGTTCAACTAGTGTATATTCCTCCTGTTGCATCTTGGCCTTCACCACCACCACCATCATCTTTCTCAATTTCGACGTGTAGGAAATTGTTTTGGGCATCTCATCACCAATATCGACATCTTCTTCCCTTGCTTCCTTTTTATTCTTCTCCACCCCATCAATCTTTTTGCTCATAGGTACCTAAATTAGCAACAAAAATCATAAGTTTCAGCAACCAAAATCGAACATTCCACGAAAAAACAGAACTTTACACCAAGTGAAACACTTACATCATCAATGTCAGCTGAAACACTAGGCACGGGAACAACTGAAGCACTATTAACCATTAGAGCCTGTCGTTTCGTCTTGCTCACAAACTTCTTCCAGTTCGTAACAAACCTATCAAGCTCCCAAAGTGTCTCCGTATCCAACGCCTCGATATCAAGCTCAATTTCATCCCCCTCTTGCGCTAATTGATCATTCCTCTTCCTAATAATCTGCAACAATTAAGGCATCTTTCCAGGTGGCATACTTTGCAACCCCAACCCCAATTTATGCTTCTCTTCCATATTCATTTCCCTCTTCAGCGGATCCTTCACACTCGCTTTCAGCAGCTTTGGAAAAACCGTTCTTTTTTTTTTGAAAGGCAAAATATATTAAACAAGAAGAGAAGTCTACAAAAGGCATCCACGCGCCAAACAAAAGAGACTAAAAGCAACCAAAAAGAAAAAAGCAAACTACAACCAAAGCTGAACCACCAAAAGGACCAACTAGCCTGCTAACCAAAACTAACCTATAGAGAGAGACAACATATTATATACCAAATATTCAAAAGTAGACAGAAGGGGACCAAGAGAGCCAAACACCTACTGAACCAAACACCCCAGAAAATGGAGCCCCGCTGAACCAAACACCTCAAAAAATGCAGAACCGCTGAACCGAAACTCCCCAAATGATGCAGGCCCGTTGAACCAAAAAGCCAAAAAACTCAGCACATCCAAGGAAGCAAACACCAAAAAAAAAATTGCAACCCGCAGCAGACAAACCAAACCACAACAGCCAAACCAAAAAACAACAAGCACGAACCCGACTAGGAAAACAGCTAAAAAGGCTTAGAAATCTAGTTATTCCAGTTAGTCGGCTTCACAGTTAAGAGACAAGCAGCAATCCATGTCTTAGACACTCTTTGAATAGCAGGAAAAACATCCTCCTCTATAGTCTTAGCTATCAAATCCCCTGAAGCGTAAACCAATCTGTTCCGCTAATTCCAAATGACCCAAATGGCAATTTGTAAGACACCATTTAGAACCTTTCGCATATGCATACAGTCGCCGCTACCAATATTACCCATAGCAATATCAGTAATAGAGAAAGAAGGAAACGAGATAGGGGTGGCCAAACTCCACCAACTCCAAATCTTCCTCCAAATAGGAATGACTCGAGGACACCGAATGAGACAATGGACCACCTGCTCAATTTCGATGTCACAAAAAGGACATGTTAGCCTTAAAATATGGTGACATATCTGGAATTACAATAGTTTAGTTATAGTGTGACACGTAGGGACTAATAATGACAAGTTACAATAGTTAGGTGTCACTGGGACTATAAATACCCCTTTCATACTTCCATGGAGGGGTGAGGATAAACATTTGTCTCATAAGTGTGTGTTGTTTCTCTCTCTAGAAAACACACACACTCTTTCCTTTATCTCTCTAATAAAATGGCTTACTTTCATTTCTATCCTCCCCGACCTCCGGATCGTCTTTTGTTAGTAAAATCTTATTATTAACAATTGGCATCAAAGCTTAGGAGCATATCGTGATCGTTGTTTGCTGAATCAGAGGTGTTCGTGGTATTTTTTTTTTGGTAAGAAACTCAAACCGAACGCACCCTTTCTCGCTTACTTTTTGATCTAAAACGTGTGTTTTACGACGATCAACTTGTACTTTTGTTAGTCTTATATGTACTAGCAACTTATTTGGGTATCAAAACACGTTTTTGGATCAAAAATTTCTGGGTTTTTGAAGATTTTTTGAAGACATCGAAACATGTTTGAAGGAAGCGAAATGTGTTTTGAAGGCAGCGAAACATGTTTGAAGGGAGCGAAATGTGTTCTTGAAGAGAGCGAAATATGTATTTTGGAGCGAAATATGTATTATTAAGCGAAATATGCAGGTCAAGTCACATTTCGAGCGAAATATGTCAAAATTTCTTCAAGCGAAACATGTTGGAAGATTTCAAGCGAAATGTGTAAGGAAATGTCAAGCGAAATGTGCAATTTCTTCTCAAGCGAAACATGTTTCTTAAACCAAGCGAAATGTGTAATTTCCTTCAACCAAGCGAAATGTGTAGATTTCAAGCGAAATATGCAGGTCTGTTTCTCAAGCGAAATATGTTGAAATGTGCCAAGCGAAACATGACACTGTTTAAGGAAATTTTATGTTTCGAATACCTAATTTCCCGAAAAAATTTCGACCTTACCGTAGGGACTAATAATGTCAAGCGAAATATGTTGAAATAGTTTAGTTATAGTGTGACACGTAGGGACTAATAATGTCAAGTTACAATAGTTAGGTGTCACTAGGACTATAAATACCCCCTTCATACTTCCATGGAGGGGTGAGGATAAACATTTGTCTCATAAGTGTGTGTTGTTTCTCTCTCTAGAAAACACACACACTCTTTCCTTTCTCTCTCTAATAAAATGGCTTACTTTCATTTCTATCCTCCCCGACCTCCGGATCATCTTTTGTTAGTGAAATCTTATTATTAACAGGACAGTTAGAGGAGGCCCCAAGAGTTACGCCGATGACATTCTCTAATAATATGATCACTAAGGGAGATAAGTTGAATCCTAGATGAGAGGGTTTTGACATTATATTTACCTGAATCATCATAGGACCACAACCATTTGTCAGAACCTTCCGCCGATAAAATGAGATTGCCAATTAATGAGACGAGATTAGAAACCTCATTGATAGCTCTACCCCTAGGGGGAAATCGTCAATTCTAATTTCCACACCAAACTCCATTTTCAAACTTCCAACGGTCTTTAACAAGGCAATCTTTACACGAATCAAGAGCATACAATCTCGGGAAGATGTCCATAAGACACGAACCAACCCCACTCCAGGGGTCCTTCCAAAATAAAGTGGAACCTCCGTCCACGACTTTGCGCATAAAGGATATATCGAAGGAGACATCAATAGCTTCAATGTTCTTAACAGCTTTAATAATATCAACCCAAATCCCACTAGTCTTGAAGCTGTTAATAGGCGAATTGAAACCCCCCTTCAAACCATATAACTCGTTAATCACCACACGTCATAGAGCCTTATCTTCTGTCAAGAATCTCCATTTCCATTTTCCTAAAAGACTAAGGTTTTTTGCGTGAAGGCTACTAACCCCCAAGCCCCCGGATTTGGAATCAAGCAAGATGGAATTCCATTTAACCCAATACATACTTGATTGCCCCTCCTTAAACCCCCAGAAAAAGCGACATCTTAAAGATTCCAACATGTCAATAATCTTAACGGGAGATTTGAAAAGAGACAAATAGAAGATAGGAATGCTTCCAAGGACAGACTTAACAAGAGTAAGTCTTCCGCCTATCGACAAGGACTTGGCTTTCCAGCTAGAGAGTCTGTTTCTAACGCGGTTGACAACCGTGTCCCAACTAACTAGGTGCTTTTTTTCCAACGGAAAGCCCAAGGTAAATAAAGGGGAGAGAATCATGAGCACAACCAAGAGATGCGGAAACCTCTTAAACTACATTAATTGGGACACCAACTCCAAGAATTCTACTCTTGGCTAGATTAACCTTAAGGCCCGATCCAAGCTCGAAGCATTTGAGGATATGGATAAGGTTCTTGGCATTCCATCTAGACCATTCACCAAAAAATAGCACAACATTAGCATATTGTAAAAGGGATATATTAGCTCCATTTGAAGCAAGGGAGACCCCGTTATAGAGCCCAACATTGCACGCCTCCAAAACAGTCACCTGAAGGGCTTCAGCGACCAAGAGAAAAAGGAAAGGTGAGAGAAGGTCACCTTGACGCAACCCCCTTTCCATCTTAAACTCCTTTGTTGGAGAGCTATTTATGATAATAGAGATGGAGGCCGAGGCAAGACAAGAATATATCCACTTCCTCCATTTAAGACCAAACCCCATTTGTCTCATAACATTGAGAAGAAACTTCCAATTTACACTATCGAATGCTTTTTCGAAATCAACCTTAAAAAGGAGTTGTTTTTGATTTTCCAGCGAGGCCATTCTAATTACTTCGTTTGCAATAAGACAACCATCTAAAATTTGTCTACCTTCAATGAATGCTGATTGATTTGGTCTGATAACCGAATCAATGACCCTAGCTAGACGAGAAGCAAGTAACTTTGAGATGATCTTGTAAACACACCCAATTAGGCTAATAGGGCGATAATCCGAGAAACCAAGGGGGTCATTCTTTTTAGGAATCAAGACCACAAAGGAGGCAATACATCCATTACCCAAACGGCCTGTTAACTCAAAGTGTTTCACACAATTCCAAAAATCAAACTTGAGCACCTCCCAATGAGATTTAATGAAGTTGAAATTAAAGCTATCCGGGCCTGGGGCTTTAGACCCGGCACAGTTCCAAACGGCATCCTTCACTTCATCCATAGAAAATTTAGATTCAAGAGCTTGCGCAACGTCAGGAGATAACATACGAAATCTAGAGCTCGTGAAGGAGGGTCTGGTCATGAACTCCTCTTTAAATCTTGCCGAAAAGTGATCAAGAGAAGCTTGTTTAATATCATCAGGAGAATCAATCCACGCCCCGTTTACATTTATGCCTTTGATTGAATAATTAGCATAATTATTCCTAAGAATCGAATGGAAAAAGTGAGTATTCTCATCCCCCTCCACAGCCCATTTGATTCGAGATTTTTGCCGGATATCATCCCGACGAAGCTGCTCTATATGACCCAAATCCATGAGCCACTCCTCCCTCTTAGCAATATCGACGTCACTTAGAAGGCCGTTCTCAGCTCTAACATCCCAATCTAATAGCCGACCAAGCAGGGTCTCTTTGGCTTGGTTTTGTGCCGAGACCTGCTCACATGACCAGGCTTTGATGGCCAACCTTAACCTTTTTAGCTTGTTCTTGAGAAGAATATCAGGGGAGAACAGAGACGATGGTAAGGCCTGATTCCAAGAATCCGAAACGAGGGCGTTAAAGTCCGCATTCCCAATCCATTTATCAAAAACTCTAAAAGGCTTCGGCCCAAAGTTCAATGACTCTACTTTGAGAAGTATGGGGCAGTGGTCCGAGAAGGAGCGACACAGGACCTTAACGTGAGCATCTTTCCAAAAGTCAAAAAACTCAGGAGACACCATGAATCTATCCAGTTTGCTTGACTTTCTACCCTCTTGATCAAACCTCGTAAATCGCCGCCCACCAAGAGGGAAGTCAAAGAACCCGACCCTAGATATAAAGTCGTTGAACACATTAGCTTCACCGATGTCAAACCTGCACCCACTACTCTCGTCACGGGATCTGACAACATTAAAATCACCAAAAACAACCCATATGACATTAACCGAAGTGACAAGGGACTCGATAGAGGACCACAAGGCCTCTTTCAACAGACAAGATTGAGGCGCATAAACATTAAGAAGGCCCACTTTATTCGCCATGCCCACCCAAGAACCTGTGATACCAAGGAAGTTACGATCACAAAAGGTTTGCTCCATTGTAAAAACGCGAGAATCCCACATGGTAAGAATTCCCCCCGAAGCACCCACTGACCCACTGAAAGCAAACTGAGCATAACTACGAGGCCAAAGAGACCTGATAAGAGACTGATCCACTGATTCTAATTTGGTTTCCTGAACCCCAAAAAAAGAAGGGGAATTGCGATCAACCAACTCATTAATCCAGCTTTTCTTGTTATCTCCACCAAGGCCATTAGAATTTAGGGAAATACTGATCATTAAAATGAACAACACCAAAATAACCAACGACTATAGAATCGAACCGATCATTGGGAGCCCCTCTAGGACCTAGGCCCAAAAGAGAAACCCAGTTGTTCTCCGATATTCCTAATGGCCACCTCCTCATCAATGCAATTGTCTTGATTCAGCTAGGATTTCAAGGCTTGAGAAGTGGAGGAACCACCAACAACCAAATTTCTCTTCTTCTGTTTGGACTTTCTTTTCCTACCAACATTAGTTTGGCTGCCTAATATTAAATTCTAAGATATGCGTTCAAAGCTGCCAAAAAGATCCTCGAGTTCTTTATCATCGTCACTGACATCGGTCCCAAGGCCCAAATTCATATTAAGATCATGATTGGACTTAGTTGAGTTAGGAGAGTTCACGTCCAAACTATTAGGCCTATCAACAACAACATCTGGAGTAGGCTGAACAACCTCTTCGGACATAGAAGACTCAGCTGGGTGAGGTCCAATAGGGGGAGGAGGTGGTTCACTAGCTAAAGGGGAGAGATTGTTATAACTTTGGGGACTAGCACCATGTGGAACACTCTTTTCAGGACTACGGGACTGAATAGGTGACTCTTCAATATCCCTCAAGTTTGAGTCATGATCATTGGGACACCCCTCGCCATCACCAATAATATCTATGGAAGGACCAACGAATTCCTCTTCGAATGAATACTCGTCCTCAACATCCGAAGACGGAGAAAGAAGATTGAAAACAGGACTTCTATCCTCATATACCTTGACAGGAAAAATCTTACCATTGAGTGAGACGTCAATCGATTGGCAAATCTCTTCCATGCATTGAACAAACAACAAGATCTTTACCGGAGGTAATATTTTGGCATCAAAGTCTAACCTCCTAACCTCCAAGACACGATCAAAATCCTTAACAATAGCTTTGACTGCCCTAATATGTCTACCAAGAGCGGGGAGACCTTCATCATTGAGCCATACAAGCCTACCAACAGGTAACTCACTATCCTCCTAAGGTTTTATGTCGTCAAACCAATGTTGCAACCATACCCGACTATCTTCTATATTTTTAACCGCAATATCTTTAGATTTCCATTCAAAGAGGAAGGAGAGACCCCCAACATACCTGACCTTGCAGTCGATGAGGCCGTTATTTTCGACTATGTTCCACACGTTTTGAATAAACCGTTCTCGTCATTGTATTTGTATTCGCCGGTTTCACCGGCTCTGTAACTTGCATTGGCGATGACGTCCTCGACGACATCCTCACAGGCAAATGGACAACAGGTGGGATGCCCGCATTAACGGCATTGGAAGCAGTTGAATGTGTCTGCTTACTCGCAACCGAAAAACCACTAGTTTTCGCCTTTTTCGTCCTATCGGGTGTCTGAATATCATCCCACGAACTCCCATCCAATTCATCCATAGCCGAAAATGCATTCACACGATTCACATCATTCACGACATCATTCACCACACTATTCACATTCACAACTCTCTCATTCGCCAAATCGAAAACCCTTGCATTCGCCACATTCCCAACTCTCTCATTAACCCTTTTGTTTTTCGCCAATTTCGCTTGTATCGGTCTAAACAAATCCTCAAAAATCATCAACATCTGATCAGCCATTCCATGAACATCATCGGTTCTTCAATAAGGTGTAGATCGGTGGGAACAAAACATCATCAGTTCTAGGATTATACAACATCACATTCTCGAAAACCAATCTCAAATCAGCCGCGAAATCGCCCATAAACCATGTAGCATTGATACTGCATTTGGTATCAAACTCGTCTCCTTCATTTTCCTAAATATGTCATTTGCGTCCTCTGGTATCATACTCATCTCCTTCATTTTCCTAAATAACTCATCACCCCTATTTGGATTATTATTATCTTTTTCTTGATCGTATTCGAGCTTAAACCTAGCAAGAAACCCATCAACATCCTCAACTTTATTCTCAGATATTTAGAAACTCGGGTTTTTGTTCCTTTATCTTCATTATCATTATCATCGAAAGGGGTAAAAGATTGAGGTTTATCAGGTTTTCGGCTATCGAGTTTTCTTACTTCTCTACCATTAACTCTATACCTACTATTATCATTATTAGAACTTGGGTTTCTATTGGAACTAAAATTGGGTCTACCTCGGTTTCTTGGTTCATGATCATCGTCGATGTAGCCGGAGAGACGAGAAGATGATGACGGTGGTGCGTTGGAATGGTCAGGAGCGACGGCATGACGATGGTCGACCAACGTCATTTGATCTGTTATTGTATTGTGATGAAAAGAAACTTGAATAAACACAATCAAAACATTTGTGGAAGTGGTTTGACTAAAATGCCCCTGCTGGTTAACGTCCAATTAGATGAGAGAAATCGGTCAAATAGGTCAAAAGACCGTCAACCCAATTCAAACAATCACAGGGACCATTGGTATAATTTTTTGCGATTTAAAATCAAACATGCAATTTCGGGACAACCACAATTACCAAACATGTGTAATTAACTCATGTATGTATTTATCTCGGGGCATCTTGCCGCTGACACAAGTATTTATTTGAGCAACAAGGCACACATTGTTACTTCTTAAAACTAAGAATAAGATATCGCAGTAACCTTTGGTAACTAAACCCGGAAATTGAAATTTGCACTCTAGTTGATGAATCAACCGTGTGACCTAAAATTGATGCATCTTCCAGCCCATGATTGTTACTAATACGACATCGATTACAATACCTGATTTTGGAAGAAAAGGAAGGCATTTTGGGTATTTAGATTTTGGGAAATTAGGAATCGTTTGTTGAATAAATGGGATACAAGAAACCAACAAAAACAAGAAACAAAAGCTATAGATTCATACTGAGGGTGTAAGTAGGTTTTGGAGAATTCAAATTTCCACCAAGAGTTGAAAACTAGGATCAACACCACAGTCTGAGTGGCTTATTTATTTCATAATGACTTTTGACAACAAAAACCTATTTCTCGTATGTCTGTCGGAGCAATGATACTGCTACTCTTCTCAGCAGTTGAGTTAACGTCGTCAATGCTCCCATCCCATGGTAGTGAAAAG
Organism: Tanacetum coccineum; assembly: GCA_026074375.1. Lineage (NCBI taxonomy): Eukaryota > Viridiplantae > Streptophyta > Magnoliopsida > Asterales > Asteraceae > Tanacetum > Tanacetum coccineum. The sequence goes on along the minus strand of BQNB010007784.1, from coordinate 51,352 downwards.
TTCTTTTCACTGAGGATTTGGAGGGCGGCTGTTGGCAGCAGAGACTCTTGAACCCCACTCGAGCAACTCTTTGCTTGTATCGTCCTTGTGAACAATCACTTCAATGAAACACAAGCTATCCTTTTGAGCTCCGTTGGCAGTCTCTATTGCTTCAACAAGCTCCTCCTCACAATGCACCTGCACAGGCTCAAATCAGTTTGATTAGTACCGCGATGCCGACCAATCTAACTATATATGGGTCAAACAATTTATATTTAAGTTCAAACAGGCTTAACAAGTAAAACAAAGAAACCGAGTCAAATGGATCAAAATATGTCAAAAGTGCAGATCTTATTATAACTATTGCAAATTGTATCTGAACAGCAACTGTTTTCAGAAAATTTTGCAAGTCCAAGATTATAACCCATATAGATAATGTTATGCACCAACCTCAACTTACTCCACCTATCGACCACCTATCGACCATAGAAAAGTTGTCATTACTATTCAGCCTCATTTTGCCACCTGTAACTTATTCTATTATTTTAGTTTTAGTTTTAGAACAAAGTTTTTTTTTAGTATATCTCACCTTGCTGGTCCAGCACTTGCCCTCGCCATTGTGGATTGCATCAACAAAACCAGTGTAGTTCCAGTTCTTGATCACGTTGTAAGGTCCATCATGGATCTCTACTTCAATGGTGTAACCGCCATTGTTTATCAGGAAGATAATGGTGTTCTGCCCACATCGTAGCATTGTTGACACATCTTGGGCAGTAACCTGGAAGCTGCCGTCACCAATACAAGCAATCACTCGTTTAGCCGTTGCAGCCTGTGCGTACCCAAGTGTAGCACCCACTGACCAACCAATCGACCCGTATTGCATCTGAAACTCATACCTACAAAACCAATATACAAATTTGATAAAGGTGGTAATTAAGCTCAAATAGTTTAAGGATTGATTTAGTATTTTTTTTAGACATGAAACTGAGCCAAAACAAAAACTAGTCAAATTGGCCAAATATAATCGCAATGCATTCTAGCTCTTAAATCACATATATTCAGACTATTTTCAGTAAAAGTGTGTGGTATCTATACTAAGATCTATAGATTCGGCAAACAACGCCAATTGTACTCAAAGCTAGCCCATTTAACCCGGACACATTTGGACCCATTTATCCCCATGTTAATAACATTCATATCTATTAAGATAACCTGTGGTAATTAGTAAAGTACACTATATAGTTCGGCAATTTTAGCATTGTAGAAATTTTACCCGCATCCTTTTGGCAATTTCAGCTTCTGGCAATTAAACCAGGAATCTCCAGTTTCTGCAATGACAGCCGTATCTCCCGATAACATATTCTGTATGTGTTCAAACAGAACATTAACCCTCAATGGCTCTTTAGGATCACACTTGACAGGATGACCTTCCGGCACATAGATTCTATGATAGTTCTCATAGGCAGTTGTATTCTTCTTAAGCTTCTTTGCTAAACCTTGTAAGAAATCCTTCATCAACACACAGCCAAAAGTTGGCCCGTTACCAATCACTACTCTATCAGGCTGCAAGATTATCGCCTTTTCTTTTTTCAGAAGGAGAGAATAACCCACCGAGCTGTAATCATTGAATATAGGTCCAGCAATTAAGTAAGCATCAGCAGATTCAACCATTTCTGCACAAAAAGCTGTGCTTACGGCACCCCAATAAGTTCCAATGAAATGATTGTGGTGCTCTGGAACCATCCCTTTGGCTGATGGCATCACAGCAACCGCATAACCACAAGCATCGGACAATTCAACAAACGCCTCGCATGCCTTTGCAACACGAATTTTAGGCCCGCCAACCATCACTGGCTTCACTGCCTTATTCAAGAACTCAGCCGCTGCCTCAATAGCTGCTTCCAAACCCATGTGATTACTCAACCTACAACATCCATACACCCAAAATTTTGAATTAAATTGAATACAATAATCGAGTCATGAATTATGCCATACTGAGTTCGAGAATACTTGATAGAGCTTAATTACTTGGGTGAGATAGAAAACGGAACTGGTTCATGGGTAAAAGTAGGATGAGGAATTGCAGGCAAATTGCAGCTGAAACTGATGTAAACAGGTTTGCTTTCTTTTAAAGCAGTTGAAATCGCAGTATCGATAAGTTCATGTGCATCTTCCAAATTGTTAACCACAGCCTGCATTCAAATAACAATTACTATAACTAAGAAACAACATGCAGTCCAGCAATCAGCAGATGAAGTACAAGCTACCAATCTTAAGTTGCTCGAAAACCACAGCTCAAAATCAATATTATAAAATGAAATGGATGAATGAATGAAGTCACACAACATCTGGTCAAGCAATCATAGTTTAATTATCAAGTTATGGCCATACCGAGAGTACAATATGAAATCTTGCTTTGGTCTCTTCTTGTAATTATACTACTTGTTAAATTGTAGTAATTAGAGTTCATTTCTCTAGTAATTTAACTTCTTTAAGTAACGAGACATGGACCTAAAAAATACCCATAGTTCTATCAATTTTGGAACCAAATATTTTCTTTTCATTATTATCTTCTTATATGTGTCATCTCATTGTTAGGTCCACGACTTGCACCCAAAAATCATTTTTATACTAAAAAAAAAAAACTACAAAAGTGTGTATGTTGGTTACTAATCCATGAGGATTCCACCCACTTCCAAACCAGACTCTATTAGCTTTTCTGTAGTAGTTTGCGCTTCGTTAGGAGTGGTATTGCACAAATATAGTTCAAACTTCTCTCATTTTAGTAAATTTAGTGATGATAGTGGTCACTATAAGTGGCAAAATCTGTTGGTCGGGTCGGGTCAGGTTACGGGTCTGGATGTGTTTGGGTTTAAACGGGTCCGGGTCTAGATGGATCATTTAGAACTATGGGTCTAAACGGGTCACAGTCAAATGGATCTCGAGTCGAATTGACCCGTTGAGTTTTCGCAATTTTTTTTTGTTAAGAGTGAAAAATGAAAAAAAAGTGAAGAGGTGTTCAAATTTTATTTTCTTACCCTTTACACCCGCCCTAGATCCGTTGGTTATGTTAAACAATTAGAGGTTATATCAAATACACATTTAGACCTGTTTAAAATATAGAGACACCCAACAAAACTAAATCACCTCCTAAATATTAACCAACTTAAGACCTGTAAATAGATGAGTCTAAAATTGCCACTTATAATGGTCAGAAGCTTATGCGAGCTTTGGTAATTAAGACGGAGTGTCTAAGGGTGTGTTAGTTGGTGAAAAATACCCCATTTTCCAGGAAATTTTTCGCAAAGAACTTAAAAAACCCGTTTACTCACAGATTTTTGAGAAAATTTTCTTAAAGAATGAAAGTCTCATTTTTTTTATTTTAACCAGAATATTGAAAAGAGCTCTTTACTCTTTCTTACTAGTATATTTTTTCTTCCGCTTTTTATACACCGCTTTGCACTTTTCTGTTTTCCAAAATAGATCATCTAAATGCGATTTCTAAACTTATAACACTATTCTAGGTATAACAAAACACTTGAAAAAGAAATCGAAATAGAAAATTAAAGATATTTTTCTCAACTAAACGGACCTTTTTTGGTCAACAATTTCTCTCCCATATAACATACCAAACAGATCCAGTTTAAAAAATCAAAACAATTTCCACCAAATCCAAATAAAAACAAATAAAAAAAAGGTTTTATGAATACTACCTGAAAGCAAGTAACCGTCTGAAAACAACGAAGCTCCTGAGTAAAATCAGGCAAGCCAATAGTATGATGAAGAATTCTATTAGTACCATAATCATTAGAATTAGGTCCACCAACAATACATATCAAAGGCAAATTCTCACTATAAGCACCAGCAATAGCATTAAGCACACTTAGTCCACCAACAGTAAACGTAACAACACATGCACCAACACCACGACACCTAGCATACCCGTCAGCTGCGTATCCCGCGTTAAGTTCGTTACAACAACCAACTAGGTTAAGTCCAGGCTCAGCTATCAAGTGATCAAGTAACGTCAGGTTGAAGTCACCTGGTACTGAGAACACGTCAGATACTCCTATTTGGACTAAACGACGAGCTAAGTGACGGCCCAATGTGGAGTCGGAGTAGTTGAATGGGATGCTGGTTGGTTGGACCGTCGTAACGCCACCGTGACGTGGTGGACAGGCTAGTTCACCGTTTGGGTTGGTGATCATGTCTTCTGAACCTATCTTCGTGTCCATATTTTCTAAACTGACACGTGCTTGGTTCGAGAATAGTCTGTGATGTGTAAGAAGAAAAAAGTGATTTGTAGTTTTCTAGTGGTAGCAGGAACTAGGAAAGGTGAGAAGGCATATTTATATTTGGTGTGAGGGGGACAACAAATACAATCGGCTAGTTTTTACAAATGGTTTTCTCTTAAACAAGTAACCCTTAAAACAACTAACTTTGCTCGTAAGAAGTTTTTATTCGGCTGGGGTGACTGCAGGGGTGAGCATCGGTTCAAAACTGAACCGAATCGAACCGAAAACCGAGTTTGAGGAAAAACATGAAACGAAACCGAACCGAGGTTCACCGAGAAAAATCAAAAACCGAACCGAATAAATAGTTTAGGCGTATTTTTCTTGATTTTAACCCGAACCGAACCGAAACTGAACCGAACCGAAAAAGCCGAAAACTATTAATATACAAAACTGAAAACCAAACCGAAAATGGTCGGTTCGGTTTCGGTCGGTTCGGCTCGGCTCGGTTTGTCGGTTCGGTTCGGTTTTCGGTTGGTTTTGCTCAGCCCTAGGGGTAAGTGCAGTAAAAGAAAAATAAATGAGAAACGAACAAATTCTAAGGGTCCGTTTGCTTTGTAGATGGGTTTAAGATTAGAATTTGAATTTGGTTTGTAGACGGGTATAAGGGTCCGTTTGGTTTGTAAGCGGGTTTTGGATTTAAATTTAGGGTGCGTTTGGTATGTGGGGATAACCCACTTTAGGCTGAAAGAGATATTAAGGCTGCGTTTAGTTAGGGAAAACACCCTTGTTTTTCACAAAATGTTTTGTGGAAAACAAGAAAAACAGAGATCGCGTTCAAATCGTCGTTTTCCAACAAAATTCACTACAAAACTTAAAATCTCTATTTTCTCCTTTTATACACAAAACTAGAAAACAATTTTATTTTGTTTTCCCCATTTTCCTTTTATGACACCCGAATCTATTTTCCCCCTTATTTCCTTCGTTTTTATACGGTTTTGTACGTTTTTATAAGTTTTTTTATGTTTATGTACAATTGCAGATTTTTTTTTACTTTTTCGTCTGTTTTTTTTACGATTTCGACGGTTTTTTACGTTTTGCCTGTATTTTTACGTTTTCTTCCGTTTTTTACGTTTTCGTCCGTTTTTTACGTATTCGTCCTTTTTTTACTTTCTCTCCCGTTTTTTTACGTTTTGTCTGTTTTTTACGTTTTCACCCGTTTTTTACATTTCGTACGTTTTTTACGTTTTCGACAGTTTTTTTACGTTTTCGTCCGAAGTTTTTTCGTTTTGGTTCGTTTTTTTTTTTTGTTTTACGGGATTTTGACTGTTTTTTACGTTTTCGCTCGTTTTTTACTCGGTTTTCGGTGTGCCGGTTTTTTACTGTTTTGGTCTAGTATTTCCGTTTTTCGCTCGTTTTTTTTTACGGTTTACGTCGTTTTTTTTTTTTTTATTTTTTTTTTTTTTTTCTTTTATTTTTTTTTTATTTTTTACGTTTTTGTCCGTTTTTTTTACGTTTTCGTCAGTTTTTTTACAATTTCGAAAGTTTTTTTTTATGTTTTTGTCCGTTTTTTACGTTTTCGTCTGTTTTTCCCCGTTTTCGTCCATTTTTTTCTGTTTTCGTACCTTTTCGTCTGTTTTTTTTTGTTTTCGTCCGTTTTTTACGATTGCGTCCCTTTTTTACGTTTTCGTCCGTTTTTACGTTTCGTCCGTTTTTTTACGTTTTCATACGTTTTTTACGCGTTTGGTAGTTTCGTACGATTTTCATAACGTTTTCGAAAGTAATAAACGGAATGAAAAAGCACGAAAAATTAAGAAAAGGGATAGAAAACGGACGCAAAACGGTTAAAAAAACGTATGAAAACGTAAAAAAAACGGACGAAACGTAAAAACGGACGAAAACGTAAAAAAACGGACAAAAACGTAACAAACGGACGAAAACGTTAAAAAAAGGAAACGTAAAAAACGTACGAAATCGTAAAAAAAGGGCGTTGTGTTTATGTCTCTCAATATGTTCGTGTTAGGGAAATAAGATCAGAATCATGTTAGTATTTTATTTATCAAGATTTTCTATAAAATATTATCTACTATCCGGGTCCTAATTGTGTCTAATTTACTTTGCTGGCGAACCGTTCATACATGCGTTTGCTACGGAAGGTCCTTGAGAAAGCAGAAGAGATATTTGAGAAACTACAGGAGACTGGAATTGAACCTGATGTTTACGCTTATAATGCACTCATGGAAGCTTACAGGTCATTTTTGAAAGTCTCTTCATATGTATTTTTGTTGTATGTTAAGGATGACTACTACATCTAAGTGTAAAAATTGTCACTTTAATATACATTCACATTCAAACGCCAGTTCACATGCTGGAATGCATATTAGATTGATTTATAATATATATATATAAACAGATGCAACTAAACATCTATAAAGATAACCAAATTTTGTTCTTTAATGATACAAGTCTACAAATATCTATAAAAAATTTGCTTCTATTTTCCAACAGCCGGGCATGTTTTCTTTATGGCGGTGCAGAAATTTTTTCTCTTATGCGGTATATGGGCTGTGAATCTGATAGAGCATCGTTTAACATCATGGTTGAAGCGTATGGAAGATCTGGTCTTCATGAAGGCAAGAAAAGCTATTAGAAGTATTTGTGTGAGAACTGAGAAGTATACGAGTATCACATATCTGATCTCTGGCATGATTGTTCCTACTATTTGATATACCTTAAGATTTTCTTTGTTTACCGATTGCGTTCCAAATTTGTAACAAAGACAGTTTTACGACATACGAAATATATATTTGAGTACTTCCGTAAGCAAACACCCCGCAGCGGGAGCGCGGGCTCATAACCTCGTTATAAAAAAAGATGAGAAAATATATACTTAAATATGTATATTTGAAAAAAAAAATTATTATTAAAAAATGACAAGATAGAGAGAAAGAAAAGGTGGGCCCCAACAATATTACAAATCTTGTATATCTCCTTACTTTTTCAAAGAGTAGGTTTCAGTGGGGTTAAAGCCTAATTTGTAATCTCAGCTTTGCAACCAAACGTTGTTTTACTGTCTTTTCAGTCACATACCCAGAACAAAGTAGGCAACCAAACAGCACCTAAGATTAGAATTTGGGTTTTAGAATAGGAGAGGGTTTTTAACTTTCAAATTTGATGTTTTGTTTCTCATTGGTTTAGTTAAAAAATGTATCTATTTATTATTGTTGGAGAACATGAAAATATTAACCACTAAACCAACATAACATTTCGTTTTGTTATTGTCGGGCAACATATTAACCATAACAGCAACATAACGTTCCGAACATATATTAGCACAAAAGGTTTCAAAATCAAAATAATATAGCCCACACCAAAAAAAATGAAAGATAGTTTAGATGGATACGTTAGTAAAAGTAACAAAAAAGAAAGATCAGGACAATCTGAGACACTTCAAATATTTGCATTTTCTCTTCAATTATTGAACATTTGAGACGCCAAATCTTTTCTAAAGTTAGACCTGTAGGTGATCAAAGATCCATTTATCGGGAGGTCAGGGAAGCTCAAAGTATGAATAAGCCATATTAAGAGAGAATATTTTTACTATTTTCAAAAGGTTTATTGAAAAGAAAAATGTAAGGAAAATAAATTTTGGCGCTTCACCCTCTAATGTTGACTAGGGGGTGTTATTTATAGTCCTAACACAAGGGAAGTTTCCACTAATTACACTTCTAGCCCTTGTGTTTTAACTTACTAATAAACTAACGTAATTCCTATAATGACACCACATTTTTCATTCCTAACAATCTTCCCTCAATGTGGCGGCATGTGGGATTACTTACAATGTATCCTACAAGTACAAATAAAGTAAAAACATTTCAACGTCCTTCCAAAGCTGAAGATATTTGCAGTTTCCTTTGTCTTCAACATGTACTTCAGCTTGGATCTTTTCTTCACTTGTAGTAAATACAATGTAATCTGTATAAACTGAGTTGACTTTCTCCCAGTTCATACTGCATGTCTTTAAGCAGTTCATCTACTTCTTTTTGTTGAAGTTTTTGAAATAGATTCCCCCAAAATAGACAAACATTTGAAGCAAATCTGAAACTTTGATGTAGTTAACATATCTTCTAACTATAGTTGTTTAAGTATGCAACAGAATCTGTAGAAGATGAAGTAAACCACACTCAGCAACAAATCTGACTTCTTCATTACGGTTAAGCAGTAAATCCGTTCAGGGGAACATGCAAGAAATCAACAAGATCTTCTCACGTATGTACATACTTCACACAAAACAACTCGTAGAGGTCGAAACTATAACATCAAAGTCAATTAAGTTCCGGATGTTGTGTACATCAAAGTCAACTAAGTCCCGAATGTACACATTTCTTCCCCTTGATTGTGACAATCTATCGAAATATTCAATCAAAAGAGAAGATAGTCGAAATAGTATGAAAGAGAATAATACAAGGACACCTTTCTTCCCCCTGATTGCATTCGATGACCATCGAAAAAATCATAATCAGTGTACGCCTGAATATTTGATAGTATGACCATGTGTGAAGTATCATTAGTTCGGTTAATCAAAAAAATCCCGTAAGAATCAACTGTTGATAAAAAACCTTTATGCGTTTCTCCTCTGACTAATTCATTTTCAACCTCTTATTCTGTCGGCTCTTTGTAAGACTACTGATGAAGAAAACTCAGTATTACAAACTTGATGCTGAAGTAGAATAACCCAAACTTATGTCTTATGTCTTGTACTATCCATGTGACTCCAAACTTATACTGAATACTACAACGTAATTTCGTGAAGTATAAGTAGACCTAAGTCTCTTGACAAATCCTTAAATAATGAGACACCGAACACTACAATGTAACTCCTTCAAGTGATAGCAAATGTGCACATTGAGCACCAATTTTTGCGTTTATGGATCACACATTGCTAGATTTGACAAGTCTTCATCAACACTGGTTATAAGCTTTAACAAGTTATCTTTAAAAGTCATCATCCAACCAACCTCGACTTTTAAGATATGTTAAGATCACTCACCCGTAAAATTCCACTTCAACTTCAAATGAGTGATATAAATTATCCCCGTAGTCATTTCTTGCGGTTAAATCCGAGAAATAGCAATTTTAAAGGTTTAAGTGAATCTTCGATAAGGATCTTTTAAGCGAAACATGATGTTTTTGTTTTCGGGAAAAAAATACCATTTTCAATGTATTTTAAGCAAATTTGTGCCTTATATCATGTTTAGTGCAAAATTTGGTTAACCCCATGTACCAGTCCATTAATCACAGCCCAACATGATTATTAGTTAAAAAATGCATTCCAGCCCATGTTGCATATTCGGCCCATGTCGCATCTATGATACTATCAAGTCCAAAGCAGAGTGTGTTATAGAATAATTAGGGCATCTCATAACCCTAAATCTCACACTCATTCATATCCAACGCAGTCATTAGATTTTCCACCCTTATCTATCCTTTTCCACACGCAGACAAACACTTTCTCAATATTCATCTCTCCAAACGCAGCCAACAATCACAACATAGATCAAACAACAAACAAATTACCTTTCATTATAAGCTTTTCGTTGTTAGAAAGAATCGAGTACAACAGCGACTCATAGTCACTAAAAAAACCCGCTTGATTCTAAGTATACAACAATCTTGTCCATCTTTGTTAGAATCATAAACCCATGAAGGAAAAATCCTAAAAATGACAAATCAGGACCATTGTTGGATTCAAGATCCTTGCTTTGGGTCTCGGGTAAGGTTTTGTTTGTGTTGTTTTTCTTGTCAATATCTATGATGAACATACTTTTCGTGTGTTTGAGCTGTTAAAGTTCACAACATTGATCCTGAACGCGAAAAAATATGAGCTGAGATCATGACTGTTTTTTCTTTTTGTATTTCGAGTCATGTTTGTGTGAAGGAGATAGGTTTGTGTTGGCTAACATATGAAGAGAGTAGGATAGATATGGATTTGCAGTTGGATTGTTGTTTATTTCGGTTTTGTTCATGAGTTAAACATACCTGAGTCAAACTCTGTTATAACCGAGTTGACTCGGTTGATGTTTCCTGAAACTATTTCTTTCATACCTTACGAAACCTCATATGAAACCAGATTTACGAAACCATCCGTACGAAACCTTCATACGAAACCATCCATACGAAACCTCTTACGAAACTATCCGTACAAAACCACTCTTATGAAAGCTCATATGAAACCTGACTTTTACAAAACCAATTATATGAAACCACCTATGAAAGCTTATATGAAACCCCGTATTAAACCTCCATATGAAAGTTACCAAAAATCCATTACCGAAACCGAAACCGCATACTTTTGTAAATTCCTTTTGTGGCTCACTTTCATAACTGTGTCGAGAACGGTTTCTGAAACCTCTTATGAAACTGTTTTGTGGTAACTGGTTACGAACCCTGCGTATTTTCTTTGTAACCACTTTTGAATCATGTAATAATAAGAATAACAATTTGAAGTTACGGAAAACGTGTTTGACCAATAGCGAGTGCTTTAACTGTTTTACCACAACCGTTGAATCTGAATAAGTATAAATTGTAAACCATTGAACAGTATTTGATAAGCTAAATCTGAGCTGTTTTGGACTCATACGAAACCTTATACACAACCTCATACGAAACCACCATACGTAACCTCCGTACGAAACCATATACGAAACCGATACCATGTACGAAACCGAAACCATGTATGAAACCTCTTTATGAAACTTGTTACGAAACCCCATACTCAACCTCATATGAAACCATATCAGCAGTTACCGAAACCTCTTCAAAACCGCTTATGAAACCTCTTATAAAACCTGTTACAGTTATCGTTTCTGAAACTGTAACTGTGTCGATAAACGGTTAAGTATTTTTGTTAAGTGTTACGGTAACCAACTTTCGTAATTGTGTCGATAACGGTTTCCAAACCCTTTTTTTCATAAATGTTTCGTATCGATAAATGTTTCTACAACTTTTTCCGTTCCAAAACCACTAAAATAAGATGACCAGTAAAATGTAATTTAAGTAGTTTTTGTTAACAGAATAAAATGACATGTGTTGGACTGTGTTTGGACTAGATTGGACTATATTTGACTATTTTTGGACTGATTTGGACAGAAATATCACTCGAATGACCAGATCTAACCAATTAATCACTTAATCATAAGCCGAAACTGATCAAATAAGCACATCAAATAAGCATAAAAATCACTACGAATCACCTTTTCAGCTCTAATACCACTTGTAGGTTATCAAATATCCACTTATTAAGTGGTCGGGGAAGCTCAAAGTATGAATAAGCCATATATATATAGAGAGAGAGTATTTTCACTATTTTCAAAAGGTTTATTGAAAAGAAATATGTAAGGAAAATACAATTTGGAGCTTCACTCTCTAATGTTGATAAGAGGGTGTTATTTATAGTCTTAACACAAGGAAGTTTTACACTAATTACACTTCTAGCCCTTATGTTTTAACTTACTAATAAACTAATGTAATTCCCATAATGACACCACATTTTTCATTCCTAACAAGACCCACTCATCAGTTGGATTAATATGTGTCAAATAACCTTCGTCTCCTAATGGTTCTTCACCTTCAATCTCGTCTTGTCCAGCTTGTTCAAATTCTAGTGGATCAAAACTCATGTACTTCCTTATTAGATTATGTAGAAAACAACAAGCAAGAATAATGTGGACTTGAGTACCTATTGGGAAAAACGAAGGGGAAGCTAATATCTTCCAACGCCCTTTTACCAAACCAAAACATCTTTCAATCACATTTCTAGCCTTTGAATGTTTCATGTTAAAATATTCTTCGGCACTTTGTGGTTGTTGACCATGAAACTCATTGAGATGATACCGTTCACCTCGAAAGGGGGCTAGGAATCCCCGAGCATTGCAATATCTAGCATCCATAAGATAAAAACAACCTTCAAATTTGAACAATACAAAAATTATATTAGTCGAAGTACACACTAAAAACATAGAAAAAGATAAGGATGTTGTGACAATTATACCTTGAGGAACTTTTAGACCACCGTCCCTACTTATGGCTTTCATTAACACACGACCATCATGCATTGAGCCCTCCCAACCGGGTAAAACATATATGAATTGCATGTTTGGACAACAAACACCTAACACATTTGTTGTTATGTTTGATTTTCCAGTCCGATACCTTGGTTTCTGATCAGATGGAGGTGTGACTCTAATTGAAGTCCCGTGTAAAGCCCTTAGACAACCCTTTAATTTTCGTACTCGTTAATTAATAATGAACAACATACTAACATCATACATGAACTATATTATAATTTTCATACTCGTTAATTAATAAAAAAAAAGTTACCTTAAAAGATCCCTACTGATTGCTTTTACAATCTTCTGTGATATAGGTTGTGGCTTTTGAAGCAATTCCTCATGCAATTTCAAGATGGCTAAAAGGCATCGATTAAACTATCAACTTATAGTTTCTCCACTTCTTAAAAAGTAGGCTAATTGTCATATTCTTTTTGTGATGAGCCAACATGTATAAGAAAAGAGAAACTATTTCTTCTAATGTCATGTTTTTTGTGCCTCTTAAACCTCTGATATCTCTTACCATCTCACACAATGTTACAAATGTAATTCTATCAATCTGAAGTTGGCTGACACAAACGACGTTTGATTCTTTTGTTAACCTATTCAACCAGATCACCCTCTCGAGCCTTTTTTCTTATTTTTATGAGAGGCCTTCTTATACTTATATGCAACAATGATAATCGAAACCAAGTCATGAATACTACATTAAACACACTAACGAGTGAACTCATAATATCGACCATACGAAGGGCATTGTGTTGCCTGCTATTGATGGGACTACGTGTCATTTTCTTCTAAAAAATATATAAACAAGTAATTTTCTTTTAGACACTCTAACAACTAACAACTTCAAAAAAGATACAAAAGAATACAGCAGGTTGTTTATTCCATTTATTACTGTTAATCAATAGATACAAAAAGATAATTTTCATTTAGACATTGCCACTTAGTTAAACTAGAAGATCATGTATCGACCAATTTATTACATATCCATAATTTGAGTTTAAATAAGATAATAACAAAAGAAATAACAAGCAGTTTGATAATTATCCCCCCAAATTCACCCCCTTCCCATTAACCAAAGTGTTTGCAGCACCAAAGCCAAAAAACAAAGATATGTAAATTAATCAAGAGTTGAAACCTAGTTTTAATTTAGGCATTGATTATTTTGATACATATGAAAAAATACCTCAATCGAAAAAAATAGGGCTTTAATTGATTACCTGTTAATTGATAGATTTATAATGGTGGACGTGTAGAATCATCAAGATTTATTAGTGAGATGTCCTGTTATAGAAATAAGAAAAATAAAGAGATGATTTTGTATATAGAGAGAGAAAATTAATCATTGTAAAAAAGACAAGGATAAGTTGTAAACCAAGATCACTAGGTGGGGTTTGTGGAAAGTAGAGTAATTGGTCTCAGTCCCTCATTTAAAACCGACCCCGTTAACCAAACGACATTTATCAAGCATATATCCTACCCTGGAGACCCAAACTCCCAAAACACATGGGGCCTTAACTGTTTTATTTTACCCTATTATTGTCCAAATCACGACGACTTATAAGGTATGGAGTTGGAACCGTTTAAGTACTATGTCCACCAAAAGACATGTCGTGATAAAGGATGAAACGCAGGAACGCGGTCTTTTTGGACTTACTGATGTAGTTTAGTATGGTACTTAAACTAAACGGCCTCGTTTTGGCCGATGGTAGACCAAAATATATACAAAGGCGGGAGAAAAAAACACACGCATAAAAAAACAAAAACCGAGACACACACACACACAGAAACACAAATCGAGACACACACACACACACACACATCCAAACTGTTAGATCTGGAGCAAGAACATCAAAACAAAAATTATTTTAGGGTGCATGTAAGTGATACCATTTTATTTATTTACCTAATTCGTCAGTGATGGTGTGGAAGAGTGGGGCTATTTCATTTTACCGTTTGAATTTTTTGATTCGTGAGTTAGAGTTGTTGCATGTTTTAATTTTTGAGTTTTTTTTTATTTCGTAGTTCAAAGTTAGAATTGTTTTAGGGGTTTTGGTTTAAACGATACGTGGAGTACTTGATTATGCTTTACATATCGTAATAGTTAGTAAAAAATGTAGTTACATGTGTTAGAGTTTGTGTTCGATTTTGATTCTTAAGGTAAGGTTGTTGGATGTTGTAATTTTCTAGGTTTTTGTATATATACTTTGGATGTGGTTGTTGCATGTTGTGGTGTTCCGTTTTTTGGTTGATTTACTTATCCTTTTATACAATAAGAAACCAAACTAACGTGTTTGATCCTTGGTGGCTATGATGATTCAGTCATCCGTTGATTGATCAAAGGCGAGCTTATGTTCATAAACATAGTCTAAAACGCCGCATTTCTTGTCTTACCAAAAGTGTGTCATTTAGGATTTATGTTGGACCGTTTAAGGCCTTGTTTGTATTTGAAAGTAATAAAATAAACAATTGTTTCGCGATGTTATAGTTTTTAGCAACACCGCAAATTTGTTGCTGTGAAAAGTGTGTCGTTTAAAGTTTGCGTTTGAGCGTCTAAGGCTTTGTTTGTATTTGAAAGTAAAAAGATCAACGGTCGTTTCGCAATGCTATAGTTTATAACACCTAATGTAGATATTTGTTTCTATTTTTATATAAAAATGTTGTCTATATGTTGTTGTTTTGGACAAGTGATAGTTGTTTAGCGATGATATAAGCTCTGTATAATCATAAGTACTATAAAGTGTGTTTTATTTGGGTGCGGCAAAATGGAAGTGCATTTTTACATTTGTCCTTATGTGTTTACAGTTCCAAAACTTTTACGTCATCTTTAGAGTCCCAAAGCTCTTTAAGTATGTGTTCTTTTGTCTGGATTCATTTTTTCAGGTTCCCGTTGATGTTATTAGAGTGAGAATTCTATGCACGACATTGGCCAAGGTTTTCGCCAAATGGAGTAGCGACAACACAAGTATAAATTCTGTCTTTAACAGTAATATTTTACATTTTTGGTTTTCCCGAAACTGTGTTATTTAGGGGTTTTGCTGAATCGTTTAAGGCTTTTTTTATGTGAAAGTAATAAAATCGGCAGTCATTTCGCGATGTTATGGTTTAAAGGACCGCTGCAAATTTTGTTCGGCAAAAATCATGTCGTTTGAGGTTTGTGTTGGAGTGTTGATACTTTGTTTGTATTTGAAAGTAATTAAATCATCGGCCGTTTTGCGATGCTATGGTTTATAGCACCTGACGTGGTTTTATGTTTTTGTTTTTTATAAAAATGTTGTTCGTGTGCTGTTGTTTTGGGCAAGTGACAGTTGTCCAAAACTTTTACATCGTATGTAGAGTCCCAAAACTCATTGAATATATGTTCTTATGTCTGCATTCATTTTTTCATGTTCGTGCTGATGTTGATAGTGTAGGAATTATGTGCACGACGCGAGCCAAGGTTTTCACCAAGCGGAGTAGCGACTACACGAGTACATGTTATATCTTTAACGATGATACTTTACATTATGAGGCATTGTATGAGGTAGTAAAGTTTTTCGTATACTCCATACAATATGTTTCTAAATCTAATTTATGTAGTAGTTGTTCCGGGTTGATAATTTAGTAACATGTTTAGTATTTATTTTGTAATTGAAAAAAATGCAATGGTGCTATGTTCCCGATATAGTATTTGAAACTAAGTGTAAATAATGTTGGTCCGATTATTAACAAATTGTTGTGTTTTATATTTAGGTTATTCAAGTTAATGTCACCGTAAGGAGGATGAGAAAAATCGATTCCAAGGTTTTTTCTGATGCTTGGAGGAGAATTTACATTTATGTCCAGATTGATAGCCCACCTCAATAATCCATGTGAAAGAGTTGGTTCTTTGCCAGTCCGTTTAGCAGCCTAATGCAGCCTAATGTGGAATGAGAAATGGAAAGCCACATCCACATGACGCATTTTTTCTTCCAGCCACCATTAGCTATTCATTTAAGGTAATTCGTTCTTCGTCTGTTCAAACTAGAACATGTCGTAATTGAAACATGCATGACCTTTGTAGGCCATGTTACTGAGTTAAAAGCTCTCGTAGATGGTTCTTGTTTTAAAAAATTGATCTGCTAGAAATAGTAGATTCAATTGGTAGGCGGTGATCACCAATTGCATTACATCTACCACTCTAAGATCTTTATGAGACTCATGGCATCTAGTGTCAAATAACTAGTGTCATATAGGCATGTTTATTCACATCCTTGCCTCGGATTAAGGATCTTACCTGCTTAACTCGATCAAGTCATCCAATTTGAGAACATGTAAAAATATGTCTAGGTCTCATGAAATGACTTAAATTTGTGACGGGTATAAGTTTTGATAAAGCGTGTAAATCAAAAGGTGTACGAAAAAGCATTGATGTGTCATTGTGCGTTGGTATTATTTATTATCAAGTTTTACATTTATATTTTGCTGACTTTACCTAAAAACAACACTTACGGGCAGTGTACCTGATCAGTTGTAGCTTCGTTGATAAGTAGAGAGTCGATCACTAAGAGCGAGAGCGTTAATTCCTAAGTCTACCAGTATTTTAGTTATCTATGTTAGTTTTAATCTATCTAATTTATGTCAAAACCTATGCTAAACCTAATTATAACGTGAAGGTGGGTTTTCAGTCTGAGAGACTAGCACAGGTTTTAGTGGTAACTTAAACCTACTTTAGATATGATAACACACGCAAGCTAATAATCAGAAGATAGAAGAGCGGTCAAGCCAATTATAAGGAAATTGTATTAACCATGATTAATCCAATTAAAACGCAGGTTTGTTTATTAGTGTAATGATTGACTTATCTTGAGGGGCATATCATTCCTAGATTTAGGCGGTACTTCTTCCTAAAACCTAGACATGCTAATTTTATCACAATTAAACTCATTCACATAAAGCAAGCTTTTGTATATTATAATCTATCTTAGGAGATTAATAATGGTGATCTTAGTAAACCCTAGCTCAACGAGACTTTACTAACTTACTGCTTAACAACTCTTTATATACTAGTAGTTCACTATTCAAGTCCTTACCAAGGGAATCATAACGTCATTTGTTGATCCCATGTCACCAGCTAGTACAACTTGTTCACTAAACCAATGGCATGGATAACTCATTATTTGTGATCCTATGATTCTAGATATATAAATTACGGATATAGAGAGCTATCCCGGCATCTAGCTAGCATGATATTTTGCATTCCTAGATCCAGTTGAATGATAGGTCGCATACTTAAGAACGTAAACGAGTATAAATTGATAAACATAATCAACAATCAACGATAAATTAAGCAATCGAGATAAACAAACCAAACATTTAAATCTTTATAAACATGGCTAATACCTAAAGGTATTAGCCTATAACCATTGTTATGAATACAAGAATAATAATCGAATCAACCAAGGTAAACTAATTGAGTTAAACAAATGATACCAAAAATCGAATGATTATTAGAGTATAGATGATTACAAGTTGTTTCCTATGGAATTAAGCACATTGCTTGACCTTCTTTGCTCTTCTTGCCTTCTGAAAATCGAATTTTGTGGTTAGTATATCGAAAATATGTTCAAGCACACCCTAAACTCGTATTTATAGTGTTTGGAAAATCATCAATACGCCGTATTGGTTGAGGTCAATACGACGTAGGGGTTTCTTGGAGTAGGGACCACGTTCAATATCTTACATAATCTTCAAATAATCTTCAATATGGCGTATAGAGTCTTCTGGATACGACGTATTGCTCTTTAATTCTTCGTAGTTTCTTGTGAAGTGCAGGCACAGATACGTCGTATCTTCCTTGATGGATATGGTGTATAGGTTGTCAGAACAGTATCTTGAGATTACTTTGATTATGCTCCAAAATGCGTGCCTTTTAGCATAACTTCACCAATTACTCCATAATTACTGCAAATAACAACTTTAAGCAATTAAGTAGCAATTCATGCAATAATTATACAAAAATGGGTAAGAAACATGGGATAAATGATGATATAAAAGTGACGTTATTTGATGTCATTAAATATCCACCCACTTGAATCCTACTTGTCCTCAAGTAGACTTTAGAAAATTTATGAAAATGTATCCTAACCGTAGTCAAGGATTTTTCCTTTAAGCATTTATTCGTTCAATTACTAGTACACAACCAAACACCTCACGAAGTATGAAGATGAAATCACTCAAATCACTCAACTAATCTATGTGGTATCATGTAACTAATTCGCCCAACTGCTCGGTCGTGATGAGTATTCTATCATAGGTTTGGCAAGGATACACATCTCTACCACTAAAGCTAAGGAGTGACAAGTCTACAAAGGTAAATTGGGTTTAAAAGGTTCAAGCGTTTGATCACTCTTTTTAATCTCTATCGATACCAATATTCCAGAAAAGGCGATAAACCACACATACGCATCCATAACGATGGAATAGACATACATGGTTGCATTCATTCCTTAACTCAAATAAGCTAAAGAATACTAGTAGTCTTCACCAAAATTCATAAACCAGCAAGGGCGACAAACCACATATACACATCCGTAATGACAGAATAGACATACATGATTGCATTTACATCCCCACTCGAGTAAAACCAAGGGTTAGGACGAAGAGCGATATAGGGTAGGAAACTTCTAATCCTTCACCAATAGTAATAA
Source organism: Tanacetum coccineum (assembly GCA_026074375.1). Lineage (NCBI taxonomy): Eukaryota > Viridiplantae > Streptophyta > Magnoliopsida > Asterales > Asteraceae > Tanacetum > Tanacetum coccineum. Next base: position 32,359 of record BQNB010007784.1, on the reverse strand, counting down.
ACCAACAAGGCGGACAAAATCACACATGTATGGCCGTAACGACGGAATAGACATATGTGATTGCTCGCATCCTCATTCGAGTAAGACTAAAGGTTACATATTAGAAAAGGGAAAATAATTGTTGTTAAATAAAAAAACAAAACAAATAGATTAAGTCCAAACAAATAAGGTGCATTGTTGCTAGTACTTTCCCGACCGTACTAATGAAAAAGACACAGAATTATAGACCTAAACGTCTTGATCATAGATCAACAAAAACAACCTTAGTAGGCGTTCCCATAACGGTCAACTCCCAATCATCCATACTATACATACTTTACAACATTAGTGGTGATATCGACCACTTTTTATACAAGGAATACATGGTTGGTTTATTTCGACCAGCATACAACAATACTTTATAGAATCACTTTTTTTGTATTTTTCACTTTTTTCGATTTTTTTTCAAACATATATACACTATGAATTTAGGTGTAATTTCACCATCTTCATGATCACAATGAATCCGGATAATTTATCCATTCTCCTCCATACTTTGGATGTAAATAATAATTTGTAAAAGTAGTAAAACACACTGAGAAATTGAGATTTAGAAATATACACTACTTTCACATTTCAATTGCATTATGCAATTTTCCTGACCTAACCGTAGATAGAAATTTCACACACACACCCAACTGTATTGTGCAATTTTTTTGACCTAACCGTAGATAGAAAATTTTGCATTACGACACAGGAAATACAGAACTTTACACAAAGCAACTAGCAACCGATTAAGGACTTAATCTAATAGGGTAGGCTAAGGTGTAACGAAACAAATATTTGGTGTAAGAAAAGCATAGAATGGCTCATCAGGTTTTTCTAGGGGTATCTTACTCTAAAAATGAGAGTAAAAAAAGTGTTTATATGGGGGATAACTAACCAGTGTAGTTAGTTAATATCACAACATGTATAGGCTTTTTGGGTGTAATCCTAGAAATTTACCAGTTTAGAAAATGTCACTCCATCTATTTAAAATAGTACTTATTATTGTGGTCCCGAATAGATATACCAAGCCAAGTTCTAAAGTCTACAACATCATCGGTACACTCATAATTTTGTGGAATTTAGGTAAACATTTAGAAACGGATAAGGCTAAATTCTTACAATATCTAACAAGGGTTATGTTTGCGGGTTATGTAACTAATAATTTCACAAAAGTATGCTTGATTTTTTTTTAAATTTAGGCATAATTTAAGCATTTTATTGTAAAAATATAGACAAGTAAGCATTCTAATTCTCCTCCCCCCACTTGAAGTATACAACGACCTCATTATATAAATATAACATTAAGGACAAAAAATTAAAAGAATTAGAACGAGAAACTCCCCTGGGATTTGCTCGGTATGATCCTCCATGTTGCGTTTACGAGCAAGATTATGTGTTGTAAATGCGGGTCTGAATGCCAGCATGACTACAACACATCGAATTCCAAAATATAAATACTCCACCAAAGTCGTCATTTTTGTTCAGTAAGGTCCTGTATAAGATATAGGAAAAACCAATGCAATTCTATTTCTGATATTCGACGGTTAGAAAATAAAAACAAAAACAAAAAACTATACAGGAAGTCGATATGCCGTATCCCAAAACCAGGATACGCTGTATTGAGACCTGTAAAAATTATCTAAGGTATGGGCCAGATTACCAAATACGTCGTATCATATTTAGGAATACAGAAAATAAAAGATTGGATAATGGCTAGACAATCAATACGCCGTATCCATTGAGGTTGGATACGCCGTATCGAAAGTCTGGAAAGACAGACTCGATAAAAATTAAGAAATTACATTTCGGGTTGTCTCCCGGCAAGCACTTTTGTTTACAGCGAAGTCTTTAAGTTAGACTTGTCTTCAACTTTTCATTTTGCCCTTGTCACGAACCATCCTTCGTCCATGATACGAAAGATTCCTTGGTAAGCGTGACACTCATCTTCTTCAGTTCTTTTTAAATCGTCGTACTCGCATTCTTTAATAGCAATATAATTCTCTGCTGGTCCAAAAGAGTTCTTGATTAGTTCAAACCTTTTAATTTTTCAAATCGGCGGTTCTTGGCGGGGATTTCCTAACAATTCGCACCTATATTCTTCGTATTGCTCCTCCCCATAGTTAGCATCATAAGATGTGTTATCTAGGGCCAAGTTATTATCAAAGTTGCCGATGCCATGATCATCATTTAGCTCCCTTTCTTCTTGAATATCCTCCTCATCATTCCTTCCTTCATGATTGTTAAATGTTATAGAAACATCTAGGTAAGGGTTATAGTAAGCATCTATATTGGTGTTCGCGAAAGTCTTGTGTATATGACTTCTCCAATTAGTGAACGGAGAACATTCGTGATCATTCGTCTTCCACTAATATTCTTCGAGTATTACCAATAACTCATAATCAAGCTCGTAAAAGTTTCCAAAGCATCTTTTCAATCATGCCCAAAATATCATTACTCCTTGATTTGCATCTCCCCATGACCCTTCGTAGATGGCTTTTTTGCTTCAAACCCTTCTCCTTTTAACTTTCCATCCACCAAATCATCGTATACCATTCATAATCTTGAAAGTAGGTTATGTGATGACATCAAATAACGTCACTTTTATAGCATTATTTATCCCATGTAAATAACCCATTTAGTTTAAATATTGCAAAGAATTGTTACTTAATCGTTTATATTTGAGAATTGCAGTAATTATGGAGTACTTTGTGAAGATTAGCAAAAAGGCACGCATTATGGAGCTTAAATTAAGAAATTTAAAGATTACTGTTCTGACATCCAATATGTCGTATCCATCAAGGAAGATACAGCGTATCTGTGCCTGCACTTTACAAAAGACTACAAAGGAAACAAGATCAATACGCCGTATCCAGGAAAGACCAATACGCCGTATTCAAGCTATGGAAATAATATATTCTGGAAGATATCAAACGTGGTCCCTACTCTAAGAAACCCCCGATACGCCATATTGACCTCAGTCAATACGTTGTATCGACCATATTCCAGACCTTATAAATAGAAAACTCAAAAACGAGTTTTCAGTATGCTAAATCATATTTTCGATACCTAAACCATAAAAGTCGATTTTTAGAGGAGAAGAAGAGCAGAAGAGGTGTTGCAACGTAATTAATTCTATAGGAAACAACTTGTAATCTCCTATACTCTTGTAATCGTTCAGTTTTTGGTATCATTCGTTAACTCGGTTAGTTTACCTTGGCTAAATTATTACTTTTGTATTGATTATGACGTTTGAAGGCTAATACCTTCAGGTATTAGCCATTATTATGAAGATCTGAATGTTTGGTTTGTTTATTTCGATTGCTTAATTTATCGTTGATTGCTTGTTTATGTTTATCAGTTTATACTTGTTTACGTGCCTTTGTATGCGACCTATCATTCAACTGGATCTAGTGATATGGACCAAGTAATCTAGATGCTGGGATGGCTCTCCGTATAGTGCTTTATACATCTATACCAATAGGATCACAAATAACAACCTATCTTTGCCCTTAGATTGTGAGCTTAGTTGGACCGGCAGGTGACCATTAGGATTAACGAGTACGTTCTCAATTAATTGGTAAAGACTTGGTTAGTGGACTACTAGTGTATGAATTGGCTTTAAGCAGTAAGTGATTAAAGTCTCTATGAGCTAGGGTTTAACAAGATCACCATTACTTTAATCCCTAAGATAGATTATAATCAGCAAATAAGGATGCTTTATGCGGATACATTTAATTGTGATAGAATTTTTCGTATCTATGTCTTAGGAAGAAGTACCACCTAAGTCTTAAGAATGATATGCCACCTCGAGATAAGTAATCATTGCACTAAATAAACAAATCAATGTTTTGATTGAATTAATAATGGTTAATACAATTTCTTATATTTGGCTAGACCGCTCTTTTATCTTCTGTTAATTTGCTTGCGTGAGTTTTAGTGTCTTAAGTTGATTTTAGTCACCACAAAACCCGTGCCAGTCTCTCAGGCTGAAAACCCCCTTATCCGTTAGATTTAGGATTAACATAGGTTTAGCATAGGTTTAACATAGAATAGAATTAACTTAGTTTAGATAACCAAAATATTAATAAATTGAAAATTGTTTCTCGCTCTTAGTGATCGACACCCTACTTACCACGAAACTCCCATCTGACCGGGTACACTGCCCGTTAAAGTGTTGTTTTTGGTAAAGTCAGCAAAATATAAATTTAAAACTTGAAATCATAAAATCACACACCTTACTACAACACATCAAGTTTTTGGCGCCATTGCCGAGGAGTGAAAATTTAATCTTGATTTTTATTTGATATTTTGGTTTTTAACATTAGATTGATATAACCCTTAGGATTAGTGTAATTTAGATTAGTGTATAATTCTGTATATTCGCTTGTATGTTTGTTTGTTTAATTGGTTATTAGTTTAGTTGTTTGTGTGTTTAATTGTTTTCTAATACACTGTTCTGGTCGATAACCTGATACGGCGTATCCACTTCCATTGGATACGGCGTATCCAACCTTCTTATCCAATACAATGTATTCGTTCAAAAGATTAATACGGCGTATTCAGATCCATTAAATACGGCGTATCGATCATCTGATACAGTAACAAAAGCCTTAAAATTCATATTTGATTTCCGTGCCTAATTTTTTATCTTTCTTCAGAGCAAATCCTGCTGATATTTTTACCTTTGTTACAGACCGTAATTATCAGAGCTAGTTGATTGAAGAAAGTAATGGCAGATAACTAGACGAAACCAACCACAAAAGAATTCGCAGCTAATGACCAAGCAAATTATTATTCAGGAATTACAAGTATTAAGGTGAATGGAAAGAATGCTTATGAGCTGAAAGGAAAATTCCTTGATGATTTGCACAATAATTCCTTTAGTGGAACTAATGGGGAAGACGCGGTTGAGCATATCGAATACTTCTTGAGAATTGTTGAATGTAAATCAGGATAAACTTAGAGTTCTTATTTTCCCAATCTCATGGGTTGGAGATGCATGGAAATGGTTTGATGAGATTAAAGGATCAATTAATAGTTGGGTTGATTTAACTGCTAAATTTTTCAGAAAATACTACCCCCTTCTCGCACTGGCCGAATTAACACCCCCATAACAAAGTGGGACCCCACAAACCGAAAGTTCGAAAACTGGCTGGCCTCAAAGTTTGTGAAAACTGGCTGGCCGAATTAACATCCCCATAACAAAGTGGAACCCCACTAACCAAAACCTCAAACAATCTCGAGTGATGTCCCAAATCATAACTAAAATCCACAATCTCTTACAATTATTTAAATACCCTCACATGGTTCCATTATCCAAACTTAATCCAAAACATTCAAATACTAGAATCAAACAACAAGCAAGCAAGACTTTACATGAAAATCCACTCAGGATACTTCTAAGTCTGCTATCACAATCACCAATCTATTATTCTTTCACTTCACCTGAAAATGATACTCGAAAATGTCAACAATAATGTTGGTGAGCTTGTAGGTTTGACCTTAAACCCAAAAGATGTGCCAATATTTCAACAGTGGACAATAGTGCTATATGACAGTGAATATATGCAAACAACCTTAGCATCACCGCTAATCAATAAGCATATGTCACTTACGTACCTAAAGGGCCTACCAGCTAGAGCACTAAAATTAGGGCAGGACCACACACAAATCTAGGTAGGCGTACCCATCCGCTCCAATAATCACACAAATACTGGGTAGGCGTACCCATCCACTCCAAACAATCATACAACACATAATATTTACATAACAGTCATAACCACATAACTTGTCCCAAAAACAAAATCACATTTCGCACAGATCAATTCAAAACATTTCAAAACACATTTGAGTATCATTTTCCCCCAACAGAAAAATAGTAAAAAGTGGGCCTACGAGAACTCACCTCAAGCAAGTCTTTAGCAACCAAATCTCAATCACACAAGCAAATGCAACGAAGCCCGCACACGACCTAGTCCAGTTAATGTCCCAATTTAATCATCCGATTTCAAAACAATCTTTATGTTTGATGCATAGAGTTTAGACACGTTGTACAATTACTCATGCCATTTTAGTGGTGTAATGGTTGACAACATAGTCCAACATTCATATCAATCCCATTACTCGACAATACATACTTATACTATTTAGAGAAAATACATAAGTAATATAGATAAATATTTATAATTAACAATTATAAATATATCTCGACAAGTCCATTCGATAACCTTAGTCACTTCAACCATCACGACCACAACATCAAAACTACAAAATCCCCTTTTTTCTTTTTTTACAACCCACGAACCAAACACCCTCTTTTATTCATTTCGTTTCCAAAAATCGATTTTCACGACGATCAACTTGTACAACTAACATCTATGCATCAAAATAAACCCAAAAGGATAAATGAAATTTAAATATGAAAACTTACATGAAAATCTTCAAAAATGTATATTTTGACACGAGCCGGATAACCCAAACATTGTTTAAATGAATACCCGAGCACTAGAATCAACCCAATATATCACCAATCTTCATGCTTTTTATCAAAATTTCAAAAATTATAAAAGTGTGTGTGTTGCCTAGTTCGGACGCCAAGAGGGAGAGGAAAAGAGATATATTTTTTGATATGAGAATGAAATGAAGGAAATTGTCTAGTGATAAGCATTATAGATGTACAACCTTGGGACACATTAGCTAAAAGTTAGCCTCCTTGTCTCCTCTTGACTTCTTGACCGGCTAGAGCATCCTAGGGGTCTCGGGTCTTTCTTTTCGTGTGGGAATCACTTAAAAGCTTGTAAAACTCAACCGTAAAATTTACCTCAAAGTTAATTAGCATTTTATTTACCTTAAAAATACTTTTCCATTAACCTAGAGTATTTACATGACATATTTACACTTTACACCCTTCAAAACTCATTTGGACATTAACGGACGTGTCGGACTTGTTTTTTAGCATTTCTTAAAATTCACAGGTCAAACCACCCGGTATATAAATAACACAATAATACCTTCCAAAAGGGATTATTAATCACAATAAACCACAATTCAACACAATTCTCATAAAAATTATCACCGTCAACACGATACAAAATTTAAATAAACTAACAAAAGTCAAATAGTCAAAAGACTATAAATGAAGTATTCAGAACACAAAAAGGGCAAAGGTTACATTCTACCCCCCTTAAAAGAATTTTGACCCTAAAATTCAACTACTAACATCACTAAACAAATGCGGATACTTCAACTTCATCTGATCTTCACGTTCCCACGTGAATTCAGGGCCACGTTTCAAATTCCACCAAACCTTGACGATGGCGATCCTACTACGCTTCAACTTCTTAAACTCTCTTTTCAAAATTTCCACAGGCTCTTCCATAAAATTCAACTTAGCATCAACTCAAATCTCATCCAAAGGCACTTGCAGTGTTGGATCAGCCAAACACTTCTTAAGGTTCGACACGTGGAACGTGTCATGAACACCATTCAACTCTTCAGGCAAATCTAACCGATAGGCCATAGGGCATACCTTTTTAATAATTTAAAAGGTCCAACAAATCTAGGTGCTAACTTCCCTTTCTTCCCAAAGCGTACCACACCTTTCCTAGGCAACACTTTGAGCAAGACATAGTCACCTACACTAAACTCTAGAGGCTTCCTCCTCTTATCAGCATAAATTTTCTGACGATCACGCGCAACCTTAAGTCTATCCTTAGTCCGCGAGATCTTCTCAGTAGTCTCTTGCACTAACTCAGGTCCGATTAACTGACCTTCTCCAACCTCAGCCCACATAATTGGCGAACGACACTTTCTATCATACAATACCTCAAATGGAGCACATCACACACTAGAATGATAACTATTGTTATACGAAAACCCAACCAATGGAAGATGAACATCCCAACTTCCTTCGAAGTCTAGGACGCAGGCTCTAAGCATGTCTTTCAAAGTCTGAATAGTACGCTCACTCTGACCATCGGTCTGAGGGTGATAAGCCATACTCATGTCTAAACGAGTTCCTAATGCCTCTTGCATTGACTGCCAAAACCTTGATGTGAAACGACTATCATGGTCCGATATAATCGAGATCGGCATACTATTTCTAGCAACTATCTCATTCAAATACAATCTAGCCAACCTTTCCATCTAATAATCCTCATGCATAGGTAGAAAATGAGCAGACTTAGTCAATCGGTCCACAATGACCCAGATTGTGTCATGCCCACTACTAGTCCTAGGCAACTTAGTCACAAAATCTATAGCTATCCCTTCCCATTTCCATACGGGAATCTCAGGTTGCTGGAGCAAGCCAGATGGCCTTTGATGCTCAGATTTAACCTTCAAACAAGTCAAACACTTACTAACATACTCAGCTATATCCTTTTTCATTCCAGGCCACCAATACCTATTTCTCAAATCATAATACATCTTATCAGCTCCTGGGTGTATAGAGTACTTCGAATTATGGGCTTTATCCATTATCAGGGTTCTCACCTCACCCTTCAAAGGTACCCATATTCGATCCAGGTAGTACAAAGTCTCATTACTTCTCTGTTCTATCATCTCATCCAAACCTTTCTGTAATCCTGCAAACTCATCCACATCCTCCTTCTGAGCCACCAGTATCCTAATACTCGACTGACGAATCATATTCATAGCTCTAACTCTCTTAGGCTTTACTCTTTCCTTCCTACTTAGGGAATCAGCCACCACACTCGCCTTACCAGGATGGTAGCGAATTTCACAGTCATAATCACTAAACAACTCTATCCAGCGACGTTGTCGCATATTTAACTCTTTCTGACTAAAGATATGCTGAAGACTTATGATCCATATAGATGACACTCTTTGTCCCATACAGATAATGTCTCCAGATCTTAAGTGCAAATACGACTGCACCCAACTCCAAATCATGGGTAGTATAATTCTTCTCATGAATTTTTAACTGCCTAGACGCATAGGCTATCACTTTACCTCTTTGCATTAACACACAGCCTAGTCCTATCCTGGACGCATCACCATATACCACAAATTCTTTTGGTCCATCGGGGAGAGTTAGAACAGGCGCATTACACAACTTATCCTTTAAGGTTTGAAATGCCAATTCCTGTTCCTCACCCCAATCGAAAATATTACACTTCTTAGTCAAGATAGTAAGAGACTTAGCTATCTTAGAAAAGTTCTCAATGAACCTACGGTAATATCCAGCCAATCCTAAGAACGAACGAACGAACCTCAGTTGGAGTTCTAGGGGCTTTCCGATTCTTAACAGCTTCAGTCTTACTAGGGTCTACATGAATCCCATTACCATTTATCACATACCCAAGAATCTGTACTTCTCTTAGCCAGAATTCACACTTAGAAAACTTAGCATACAGTTTCTCCGTTTTGAGCAGTCCCAAGACTAACCTTAAGTGTTTTACATGCTCTTCTTGAGTCTTAGAATAGATTAAGATATCGTCTATAAACACTATCACCAACTTATCAAGATAAGGCCTACAAACTCTATTCATCAAATCTATGAATACTGTTGGTGCGTTAGTCAGACCAAAGGGCATTATAGTGAACTCAAAATGTCCATAACGAGTTCTAAACGCAGTCTTTGGAATGTCATCTTCATGCACTCTCAGCTGATGGTATCCAGACCTAAGATCTATCTTCGAGAAAAATTGTGACCCTTGTAGTTGATCAAATAAATCATCAATTCTAGGAAGCGGATAATGATTCTTAACAGTCAATTTGTTCAACTCTCTATAATCAATGCACATCCTAAAAGAACCATCTTTTTCTTAACAAATAATACAGGCGCTCCCTAAGGCGATGAACTTGGTCGAATGAAACCTTTGTCTTGGAGTTCTTTGAGTTGTCTCGACAACTCCTCCAATTCAAAATATGCCAAACGATAAGGAGACTTTGCTACTGGCATTGCTCCAGGGGTTAACTCAAATTAAAACTTAATTTCCCAAATAGGCGGTAATCCAGATAGATCATCCGAGAATACCTCAGGAAAATTTCTAACCACAACAATCTCTTCTTGATTCTTTTCATTAGCCTTAGCACTCTTCAAGAGTCTCGCTTTTTCTTTCGATCTTTCTCCTAATACTCAAAGCACCTTGCCATCTGGTAGTGGTATCCTCACTACCTTCTCATGGCAAATTATTTCTGCCTTATAATTGGACAACCAGTCCATACCTATAATCACATCAAAACTCCCATGCCCAAAAGGTATCAAGTCGATGTCAAAGACATGACCCTCGATTCTAGTTTGCAACCCTTAATAACCTTATCAATCTTTACTAGTTGCCCGCTAGCTATCTTAATCTCATATCTGAAACCTAAGTCGCTGGGCTCTAAGCCCAATAGAGGTATGAAAGTAGTAGAAACAAAACTATAATCGGCACCAGAGTCAAATAAGGTAGTGGCAAAATGATTTTTCAAAGTAAATATACCCGTCACAATGTTCGGATCCTGGCGAGTTTTCTCTGCTCCCAACATGAATGCCTAACCCCTAGCCTGGTTCCTTTGGTTTCTACGACCCTGACCCCCATTATTAGCAGCAACTTGATTTGGACGATTTTCTTCCGATACGTATGCCCTATTCTATCTAAGACAAGTTGACCTGACATGGTTGGTACTACCACACTCATAACATGCCCTAACAGTTGGGTTTCTAGCATTGACATGATTCACATTCCTCGGCACACCTCTACAATCCTTTGCCAAATGACCCGGGCGGTTACAGTTGAAGCATGTGCGACAAGGCCCTTCGGGTGCATGGTAGGAGTTGCAGATGGTAAACTTGGGCCAAGTACCCATATTCTCTCTTCCTACAGGGTTTACAGTAGTAGCAAAAGCATTCCCAGTCCTAGTCCTCTTATTATCATCCCTAGCATTCTTATCCTTGCTAGGTTCTCCCATATTTCCTCTTTTCTCAACCTTCTTAATTGATCCATTTCTAACAGCCTCATCGGTCAGTGCACCAGAAATCTGCACAACCTTCTGTATAGTCTTTGGCTTCGTTGCTACCATCATTCCACAGATCTGTGGAGCAAGGCCATACACATACCTCTCAATCATTCTACTCTCTGGAGTTACCAAATGCGAGACTAACCTACCCAACTCATGAAACCTATCAGTATATGCAGCATGGCCAGCCCTGACCATGGCGTGATTTCACAACTCAGATTTCAACTTTTCCATCTCATGACTAGGACAAAACTCTTGTATCATTATAAACTTAAAGTCATTCCATGACATACTAATAGCAACTTCTCGGCTTAGCGTGCGGATCTGAGAGTTCCACCACGTTAAAGCCTTACCCACAAATAAACCAGCAGTGTATTTCACTTTTTGGTCAATACTACAACCACTCATATCATGCATAGACTCCATTTTCTTAATCCAACGAGTAAAAACTACAGCACCTCCCTTACCATCATATTCCTTAGGGTTACAAGCTAAGAACTCCTTATATGAACAACCTACCCGGTTTCCATTTACTATCACATTCCCTATGTTCTCCTGAACCTTCTCATTAACCACATTACCATTCTGATTCCCAAAATTTCCTCGGTTACTAACCTGAGCTAGCATGGCGGGTAAGAGGTTCTGCAATTGTTGGGCAATGATCATTAAGAAGTCGGGTGATCCCCTATTGGCTCCCTTTACATTCCCATTGACTCCCTCTACACCCCCAATTAGCTCCCATTCCTTGGTTATTTCCTTGACCATTCAAATCATCGACACGCTCATCATTACCTTTCTTAGGTATTCTACCCGTCCACCTCTACCAACCCGTATACCCGTTCCCCCTTAAATCTCATGATTCAGACCAGGAACTTTTGTCGGCTGTGCTGCAGGCCTACGACAGCTACTTGGCGTCGCACTTTGAATTTCCTTCTTTGAATATGTTGTAGTGATCATTGACTTCTTGGATTGAGCTTGTTCTTTGAACTTTTATTTGACATAGTGATCTTGACGCATCTTAGAGATCATCAACTCAAGCACAATCTCTTCTTTACCTTCTTGAAACTTTGCAACTTGTGGAATTGCGAAGCTTCCTGGACCGACATGCTCTATACCATTCTTGGAAAAGCTTTACTTGTGCTTCTTTCTTGAAATTCTTTAACTATAACATTCGCACTTCTAGAATATCATATATTTCACCTATCACTCTTAATACTATCACCAATACCCAATATCAACCATCATACAAAAATAAACTCACTTACTTTTCATCTCCTTATTCAAATTCACAATATATCCTCATTCCACATTTACCACCCCCCCCCAAAAACATTCTCCCATCAACACCCATTAACTCCCACCCTCTTTTTTTCCTAAACATTCAATATAACACAACTCCTTTAAATTAATATCTCCCACAACTTCACTATTTCATCTCAATACCACTATAACCGCACTCACAACCCACAAACCTCCTCCACCAACAAATTCCCCTTCAACCCTACCCTACAATCCAACAAAACCCCCACATATTACTCAACAATAACCACTAATAACAAATAAAACTTACTACACCCCTCTCCATAACTAACACTATATACCCCAATCATAACCACACACACACCTCAAAAACACTAACAATCAAATCCCCACCCCCCATTATACACCCAACCCACCAAAATAAAATATATCCCCCCTCTCTATAAACCACCAACCCCCCAACCAACCCACCCTAATCACCCCAAACCAATTCCCACTAAATTAAACAAACACACTCCACTCCCCAAATAAAAAACCTAAACCCCTAAATCAAACCCCCACCTCCATGCAACTACCTGTGCGACGTTATTATATCAGACAACTCCATCGTCGGAATAGCAGCAAGTGAGACAAAGTCACGTTCTCATGTGATTGAGTTGGCTCTGATGTATCTGTGTGATCAGATACCCACATCACCTGTAGTGATGTCTCTAGGCTACGTTACCCTCATGTTATCATAGTAATTAGGACAGGTGTACTGCCTCAACATCATCATAAGCATGCCCAACCAATTCTCTGATACTTACAGTCTGCTGTATTATCACGCAGATATCTCACTTGTATCGTGTTATGTACCAAGTATAAATATATCACTTTCTAACCAAATCCATAGTTTCCAAATGTTGCTGAGATAATTGTGTACTATGACTATCAGAGTGAATGTGATGTATTGATGCTGTGGTTGTGATATAACACCGTTGCTTATAAGAGAGCTGCAGATATTGTATGGCCTCTGGATTGAAACTTAGAGTGTATGCACGGTCTCCTTTCACCAGTCATATTCCATATTGAGCTCACACATTTCAATGGCGCTGAATAAACTAAAGCAGACCAAACGCGAACACGCAGAATGCAAACAAAAGAGGAACACACGCACAAGATCCTATACGCAACCCTATAACGAGGGATCTTAGGTTATAGTCTGGCCAATACCACATAGTTCTCTATAACCTTGGCTCTGATTACCAATCTGTCACACCTCGACAATGGCGGAAACTCGAGAATGCAACACAATGATCAATCATAACACAAGATACAAAATAGAGAAAACTATAATGCATAAACTTTAAGTGCTATGAAGACCATCAACCTTGAACAACCTTGAGTGATGTCCTAAATTGCAACTAAAATCCACAATCTCTTACAATTATTCAAATGCCCACATAGGGGTCCATAATCAAAACTTAATCCAAAACATTCAAATACTAGAATCAAACAACAAGCAAGCAAGACTTCACATGAAAATCCACTCGGGATACCTCTAAGTCTGCTATCACAATCACCAATCTATTCTTCTTTCACTTCACCTGAAAATGATACTAGAAAACGTCAACAATAATGTTGGTGAGCTCGTAGGTTTGACCTTAAACCCAAAAGCTATGCCAATATTTCATGTTGGGATTCTAGATTTGATGAGACAAAATAAATATAAGAAAGAAACAAAAGGACTAAAATTGTAATTAAAGAAATCTTCAAGCTGGTGGCAAACACTATGAGGTTTACAACTGTTCATGTTTATGTATTACCTGGTGATGGACGTGGATTATGGAAAGTTGTTTTAAATATTGAAGTGATTTATGGCAGTTTCTATGATTTGGCTATGATCATGGAATAAGGATTTGTTTTTAATATAAAATCCCTGATTTTTAGGGATGATCTTCTATTCCATATATATTTCTTATTAATGCTGCTGTGGAAATGGATTTTTCTAGTGATTCATGTACACGTGATGATATATGGGTTGATAGGTTTAGATAGTGTGGTTGTTATTCATTTAGTACTGCTCGGTCCTCATTAGTGCTGCCAAAAGAGAAGATTAATACTGCTGGTTAAACTTTAATACTGCTGCGTATTCAGAACTTAATATTGGCAGAGTATTTGGTTTAGTACTGCTTATTCTTTTAGTTAATACTGCTTGCAGTGACAGTTTTGCAACAGTTCAATAACATAATAAGTGTCGCTAAATGAAATACGTTAGTACTGCTGCACTTGGATTTTAATACTGCCAGAGTCGTCGGACAAAGGAGTTTGTACTGCTAGGCTTGTTCGACATCGGACAGTACTTGGTTTTCGAATGGATTTGGATCTCGAACAGAACTATTTTTCAAATAGTTTATTCTTATTGATTTTATGGCTCGTTTTTGGAGATTTATTGAAGATGTGATTACGAAGACGATTGATTATCACTTATTTAATGTTGTAGTTGATTTTCACAGATACGTGTTCTTATCATACCTTTTAGCAGGAGGTAACTTGTTCGTGCTTACAACGGTGTGACGAAGACTTGTCAAAATCTAGCAAAGGTGTGTAATTTTTCTTATGATGCTCAATGCTCACATTTGCTATCACTTAGTATGTGTCTCATAGAAGATGAGGATTTTTGTCAAGAGGTTGCAGTCTACTTATATTTCACAGATTTATTTAGAAGTTAGACGTCACGTGGATAGTGCAAGACATAAGACACAAGTTTGGGAGATTCTACTTCTTCATCAAATACGTTATACTCGGTTTTCTTCATCAGTGATCACTACATAGAGCCTACAAAGTTCGAGATTCAAGAGATGGTAAACATATTGGTTTCAGGGGAAGCTTATTGATTAAATGTTTAACCATCTACATGCACCACTTGAGGGGAAGTGTTTACAAGTTGCATATCTTCAGAAGACCCCTATTGGATGAAGACAAAAAGGGGAAGAAGATTACAGGTTCATTGATTTGCAGCTTATTTATGTGTGATGACATGTTCAGTGAGATCTTAAGTCAAGGGGAAGCATTGAAGATTTTGTTTCATTTAGAGAGATGATTACATCTCAACTTCTCTATTTAAGGGGAAGTTCGTACGCGACTTTGTTTGTTTTGTCATCATCAAATAGGGGAAGATTGTTGGGATTCTTGATTTGATGAGACAAAATGAATAAAAGAATGAAACAAAAGGATCAAAGTCGTCATTATAAAACTCTACAAGCTGGTGGAGAAATATGAAGATTTGGTCAAATATTCTACAGGATAATGATTAGGAAACATATTAATGTGGTTTAATGTAATTTAAATAGTTTCCTTATCTATTGATTTACTTCCTTTGTAAGTCATGATCTCTCCCTATATAAAGAGATCATAGACATAGGTTTTAGATATCCATCCATAGAAATTGACGCTCTTCCCAATGAGAGTCTAGATAGTTAGATAGCAAGTCGACTGATGAGAGTCGAATAGTACACCATATTTAGTTGGTGTAGCCCTAAGTTATAGTTGGGGTAATAGGGAAATCGTATGAATAGAAAACCTTGTTCATAACATTGATTGTGTTCTTTATTATTCCGCTGCGTGTTATCAATCATTGTTATTCTTATCCTAGATGAGCAAAACGATCTCAACATGTGGTATCAGAGCAGGTTGCTCTTGATATCTAGGATCTACAAGGTTTTTGAAGAAACCCTAAAACCCTAATTTTTCAAGAAATCGATTTTCAGTTAAAGTTTTCAAGGGTTTTTGAAGTTTAAATTGATATAACAAGATTTATAATCGTCCTCTCTACCTTAATTGGTATGCAATACAATTATAAAATCATTGTTACTATTAAGGGGTTTCTTTGTATCGACTTCGGTTTTCTTTTTCAATGAATCATCAAATTTGGTAATATAAGGTTTTATTCAACCAGAATTCGTTAAAGGAAAAGTGATGATTAAAGATTCGGTTGATGTAAAGATGATTGATGCTCATTCAATCTTGATTCATTGATTTCGTGGTTACAAGGTAGATTGGTGATGAACTTTTGGTCATACTATGGTGTCAAAAACCCTAGTATGATTTGTATTGATTTATGGTTCGGTTAGGGTTTCAATATGATACTTATTCTGATCATTGTTGCTGCTAATTTTTAAAATCGCGTACAAGAGATGGAGTCAAAAAGATTTGTTATAAAAGGAAAAGATACGGACGAGTGAAAGATATGCATCATATAGTTGTTATTTGAGAACACTTATCTTGGTATTAATATTTTGAACTTTGTTCACGATGGGTACATGGATTATACAGTGTTCAGAGTCTAGAGATCTTTTTAATGAATGAAAAGATCTATAAAGAAAGAAGATTCGATTATAAAGTAAATGATATGGCAGCTTGCAAAGATAAGAGGAGATTCGCAATATGATGGCAGTTATTATCAATAGTGGCTTTTATTCTGGGTATAGATTTAATATTGCTCAACATGGGTATTAATACTGCTGGGGTTATATAACATGGTACTACTATTGTTCTATGTTTATATTACCATTTATCCTAATACTGTTTGCACAAGGAATATTGATGCTGCATGTTTATTGCTTGAAGCATTCAAATGAATGTTTATTACTATTGTTTGTTGGGCTCACGTGTATGATAGTAATGTCAAGAGGAAAAGCAATTTAGGCTTTATTGTTAAAACAGTTGATGGGCTCGCAAGGTTTTAAAGGCAAATTTCATTGGTAAGCTTAAAAGTAATATTGATATTGGGATTCATGCTTGTTATTACTACTGTTATTGGAATCATTGTATACAAGGCATGTGATATTAAAGGCAAAAGACGTGAAGGTTCACATAAGGATAAGATGGGATTTAATACAACTTGGGCTTCAAGGAGATTCATACTGCTGTTATATTTTTGTTCAACCAATTTTTAGTGCATGATGTTTATGCTGATAACATACTTAGGCTTAAAAAGAATTTAAACATGGGCTTATTAAATATTAGTACTATTCGAGTGATGAAAGTACTATCAAAGTATGTTTAATACAGGTTGAAGATTTTTGTGTTGATTGCCTCGTCCGAGAAAGAGTTTGTACCGTTAGTACTTTCCAACATATTCAGTTTATACCGCTAGCTTTATCAGATATCGGGTGACTCACGATTTTGGATCTCGGATAAAACTGTTTTTCACAACAGTTTATCATCATTGTTTTTATGGCTCGGTTTGGAGATTTATTGAAAAGGTGATTACAAAGATAGTTGATTATTGCTTATTTGATGTTGTAGTTGGGTTTCACAGGTGCGTGTCTTATCATATCTTAAAGTTGTGGTTGGCTTTTAAGATAACTTGTTCGTACTTAAATGGTGTTGACGAAGACTTGTCAAAATCTAGCAAAAGTGTGTGATTTTTCTTATAGGTGCTTAATGCTCACATTTGCTATCACTTAGTATGTGTCTCATAAAAGATGAGGATTTTGTCAAGAGTTGCGGTCTACTTATATTTCACAGATTTATTTATAAGTTCGACGTCACGTGGATAGTGCAAGACATAAGACACAAGTTTGGGAGATTCTACTTCTTTATCAAATTCGTTATACTCTATTTTCTTCATCAGTGATCACTACATAGAGCCTACATAGTTCGAGATTCAAGAGATGGTAAACATATTGGTTTCAGGGGAAGCTTATTGATTAAATGTTTAACCATCTACATGCACCACTTGAGGGGAAGTGTTTACAAGTTGCATATCTTCAGAAGACCCCTATTGGATGAAGACAAAAAGGGGAAGAAGATTACAGGTTTATTGATTTGCAGCTTATTATATGTGGTGACATGATACAAAGGAAGCTTGGAAGTTTGTTTCATTCAGGGAGATGATTACATCTCAACTTCTCTATTTAAGGGGAAGTTCGTACACGACTTTGTTTGTTTTGTCATCATCAAATAGGGGAAGATTGTTGGGATTCTTGATTTGATGAGACAAAATGAATAAAAGAATGAAACAAAAGGATCAAAGTCGTCATTATAAAACTCTACAAGCTGGTGGAGAAATATGAAGATTTGGTCAAATATTCTACAGGATAATGATTAGGAAACATATTAATGTGGTTTATGTGATTTAAATAGTTTCCTTATCTATTGATTTACTTCCTTTGTAAGTCATGATCTCTCCCTATATAAAGAGATCATAGACATAGGTTTTAGATATCCATCCATAGAAAACTAGAGCTCTCCCAATGAGAGTCTAGATAGTTAGATAGCAAGTCGACTGATGAGAGTCGAATAGTACACCATAGTTAGTTGGTGTAGCCCCAAGTTATAGTTGGGGTAATAGGGAAACGTTCAATAAAGAAAACCTTGTGATAACTTTGATTGTGTTCTTTATTATTCCGCTACGTGTTATCAATCATTGTTATTGTTCAATGAAATACTTAACAAGAAGTATCCTATCATAGAATGGAAAACTGAGTATCTTGGAACTAAACCATAGTTTGATGAAACCAAAAGATTAGAAGAGATTGATCTAAATGTGGTAATTAGAAGCAATAGACAGAGGAGATACGTTAGTACCCTGATAAGAGTGCTTTCAATATTTGATAGAGAAGATATAAATGCTATATATCAACCTGTGATGGACAAATACCAAGATGAGATACCTGAAGGTTTTGATAGAGTTCTTTGGGGAGATTTGATGATTATGTTCAATCCAAGTGATGAAGATGAGTTTTAGAACTCACATCAGGATTAGAATGTAGTCAGTTAGAAGCTACATGGTTCTTCAGGGGTACATACTTTAATGACTAAGATAGGATTAGTCATTCACATGCTTGTAGAGAAAAAGTATCCTTTGAGAAGGAAAGTACTGTTGCAAATGCTGGAATTAAAGTTGGAATCTGAAGAAGACAGTACTATGGCATTGGAGTTGATTAGATTTGTCAAAAAGCTAATTGCAGAGTTGGAACCTGAAGACTCTGATGGAAATAAGGAGGATCTTTGAGTGTTGGTTTCAAAACCACACAACAAATGGTCATCAGTTCACCATGTTTAACAGACATAAGAACTGGCTAGTCCATAAGCAAACGGCTTGTGGTAAAGACTTCTCAAATCCGTTTATGGTTAACAATTTACCAAAAATTGTATGGTTCTTAACTCACCTTGCTTCACAGTAAAGAGTTGGCTAGTCCAGGATCAAACAGTTCCTAGTAAAGACAAATCAAATATGTTGATAGCTGATAGTTTGCTAAAAACTATATGGTTATCAATGCACCATGTTATGACAATGAAGCATTGACTAGTCCAAAAGCAAACAGTTTTTGGTAAAGACAAATCAAATCCATTGATAGTTGATAGTTTACTCAAAACTATAAGGTTCTCAATTCACCTTGTTGTTTACAATGAAGAATTGACTATCCCAGAGCAAACGGCTACTGGTAAAGGAATATCAAATCCGTTAATGGCTGGTAGTTTGCCAAAAACTACAAAGCTAACTTAGTTGGATGTTGCTGTGTTGCTGAGAAGACATGTTGCTGATAAAGAGGGATAGTTGAAGATGTCAAAATTATCAAAGATCAGATCCAGATTTGACAGAGGGTTTGGATACATCCTCCAAGAGTTCAAGAAGAGTAAACTGAAGAAACATGAAGTTAAACAAGTTGAACAATCATGTTTAGGGGAGGATTGTTAGGAATTATAGTTTTCCTACCGACAGTTATAGTTTGTACTGTTAGTATTAGTTAGTATTAGTTTGTACCGTCAGTACAAAATAGTTAGTAACGTTTAAGAGATATGCTTGAGATATTATAGGAAAATATATGGATTATCTTTTACGCGTTTTGTAAGTCTGTTAGGGTTTATCCTTGGTGTATAAAAGGAACCCTACGACATTAGAAAAGAATCTCTCTCACCAAAAAGTAATCTCGTAGTTAGTAATCTGTAATCGTTTTAGCAGATTAATACAAAAGTTTAGTTATCAATATTCATTGTTCTTCTTAGCATTATAAGTTAGTTTCCGCATAACTTATAGTGTTCATAGTCATTGTTTTTCCTGTAGTTTGTGTGGATCTATCCATATTGGCTACAACCCTTAACAGGGTAGAAAGATCTATATTGTATTGGGATCTACACACCCCGACAATGGCGGAAACTCGGGAATGCAACATAATGATCAATCATAACACAAGATACAAAAATAGAGAAAACTACCTTGCATAAACTCCAAGTGCTATGAAGACCATTAACCTTGAACAAACTCAAGTGATGTCCCAAATCGCTACTAAAATCCACAATCTCTTACACTTATTCAACTGCCCACACAGGGGACCATAATCCAAACTTAATCTAAAACATCCAAATACCAGATTCAAACAACAAGCAAGCAAGACTTCAAACGAAAATCCACACGGGATACTTCTAAGTCTGCTATCATAATCACCAAACTACTCTTCTTTCACTTCACCTGAAAATGATACTCGAAAACGTCAACAATAATGTTGGTGAGCTCATAGGTTTGACCTTAAACCTAAAAGCAGTGCCAATATTTCAACAGTGGACAATAGTGCTATATGACAGTGAATATATGCTAACAATCCAAGACATAACATCCCCACTAGTCATATCTCAACATCCAATAATAAACCCGGAGTCGCAACTCCCAAATCACTAACGCACCTAAAGGGCCTACCAGCTGGAGCACTATATTAGGGCGAACCACACAGAACCTTGCATGCCAAACACAGCACATGCAAGTACCACACAGAACCTTGCATGCCAAACACAACACATGCAAGTACCACACAGAACCTTGCATGCCAAACACAGCACATGCAAGTACCACACAGAACCTTGCCATGCCAAACACAATACATGCAAGTAAATCAACACATAATATTCACATAGCAGTCATAAGCACATATCTTGTCCCAAAAACAAAACCACATTTCGCACAGATCAATTCAAAATATTTCAAAACACATTTGAGTATCATTTTCCCCCAACGGAAAAACCAGTAAAAAGTGGGGCTACGAGAACTCACCTCAAGCAAGTCTTTAGCAACCCAATCTCAATCACACAAGCAAATGCAACGACGCCCGCACACGACCTAGTCCAGTTAATGTCCCAATTAATCATCCAATTCCAAAACAATCTTCACGCTTGATGCATAGTGTTTTAGACGCGTTGTACAATTACCCAAAACAGTTTAGTGGTGTGATGGTTGACGACTTAACTCCACAATCATATCAATCTCATTCCCCGATAATACATACTTATACTATTTAGAGAAAATAGATAAGTAATATAAATAAATATTTATAATTAATAATTATAAATATATTTCGACAAGTCCATTTGGTAAGCCTTAGACACTTCAAAATAATCATTATACGGTTGAAAATGAAACGTTTACTCATAATAAACACATTAGAGAAGTTTTGAGAAAAATTATATTTTTCGTCTTTTAGTGAATTTATTAAATAAATAAAATAATTAAATATTATTTTATTATTTAAAATCAAAAATCATGTTTTTAAGAAAATTTCTAAGTATAAACTTTTTACGAAATTTCGACATGACCCGTACGTTTATACAACGTTTTCCAAGGTTTCAAACCTTATTTTCAACAATTTTTCACAAATTCGACACTTTCGAAAACCAAAGTCAATTTCGTCTCGGGCTGTCGCGCGATACCTTCTACAGATTGACCCGCAGTAGTACCTTGACCAACTCCAGGTCTAATAGAAGCAAGCCCTACAGCCAATCCAACAGCAATAACGGAAGCGGTAGAAATCAGTGGATTCATGATAAGTTCCTCGTACAAAAAAAATGGTTAATGATACATTCAACCAATGAACTATGACTTAATTATTACATAAGCTTATACCAATAAGTAGAAAATAATCCGGACCGCAATAAGCCCTCCCATTAAGCCACGGCTTAAATAGACTTAGTGGGCCGTGAGTCCATAAGCTCAAAATTGCGTATATTAAGCTTAAACATAAGCTAACAAGCTACGCATCGCATTTGGTTATTACCATAAGCCTCAAAAATAGTCTACAACATACGCCATAACACAAAAATAATCAAAATCACTTTCCTAGTGAATTTGAGAAGTTTTCGTGGCATATAAGCCCAAAATAAGCCAAGAAATAGCTTAAAAATAAGCCCGTATAAGCTATACAAGCTACTATAAAAAATAAGCATTCTAGCATCATAAATTATTCAACCATCACGACCACAACATCAAAACTACAAAATGTCCTTTTTTCTTTTTTTACAACCCACGAACCAAACACCCTTTTTTATTCTTTTCGTTTCTAAAAATCGATTTTCACGAAGATCAACTTGTACAACTAACATCTATGCATCAAAATAAACCAAAAAGGACAAACGAAATTTAAATTTGAAAACTTATAAGAAAATCTTCAAAAATGTATATTTTGACACGAACCGAACAACCCAAACGTTGTTTAAATGAATGCCCGAGCACTAGAATCAACCAAATATATCACCAATCTTCATGCTTTTTATCAAAATTTCAAAAATTATAAGAGTGTATGTGTTGCCTAGTTCGGACGCCAAGAGGGAGAGGAAGAGAGATATTTTTTTGATATGAAAATGAAATGAAGGAAATTGTCTAGTGATAAACATTATAGATGTACAACTT
This sequence comes from Tanacetum coccineum, assembly GCA_026074375.1. Lineage (NCBI taxonomy): Eukaryota > Viridiplantae > Streptophyta > Magnoliopsida > Asterales > Asteraceae > Tanacetum > Tanacetum coccineum. Next base: position 9,444 of record BQNB010007784.1, on the reverse strand, counting down.
TGGGACACATTAGCTAAAAGTTAGCCTCCTTGCCTCCTATTGACTTCTTGACCGGCTTGAGCATCCTAGGGGTCTCGGATCTTTCTTTTCGTGTCGGAATCACTTAAAAGCTCGCAAAACTCAACCGTAAAATTCACCCAAAGTTAATTTGCATTTTATTTACCTTAAAAATACTTTTTCATTAGCCTAGAGTATTTACACGACATATTTACACTTTACACCCTTCAAAACTCATTTGGACATTAACGGACGTGTCGAACTCGTTTTTCGGCATATCTCAAAATTCACAACCACCCGGAATACAAAAAACACAATAATACCTTCCAAAAGGGATTATTAATCACAATAAACCAAAATTCATCATAATTCTTATAAAAATCATCACCGTTATCACGGTATAAAATCTGAATAAACTAACAAAAGTCAAATAGTCAAAGTACTATCAATGAAATATTCAGAACACAAAAAGGGCAAAGGTTACAATATTCAACTTGATGAATACGTTGTATTGGTTTGTTCGACAAGTACAATAAAGAAAACAATTGCATAAAAGTAAATCAAACACACAAACAAAATTATAAAAACTTTAGGTGAAATGGATGACCTGACACTAAGACTCAAAAATAAAAAATTTCACACTAAATCTAGATTAATTAACAGTTAGAACTAAAATACTAATAAAAATAAAAATTAAACAACTTCACTCCCCGGCAACGACGCTAAAAACTTGATGTGTCGTTGTGCGTAGGTATTATTTATTATCAAGTTTTACATTTATATTTTGTCGACTTTACCTAAAAACAACACTAATGGGAAGTGTACCAGATTATTTCTAGCTTTGTTGGTAAGTAGGGTGTCGATCACTAAGAGAGAGAGCATTAATTCCTAAGTCTACCAGTATTTTAGTTATCTATGTTAGTTTTAATCTATCTAATCTATGTCAAAACCTATGCTAAACCTAATTCTAACGTGAAGGGGGGTTTTCAGTCTGAGAGAATGGCATGGGTTTTGGTGGTAACTTAAACCTACTTTAGACACGATAACACACGCAAGCTGATAATTAGAAGATAGAAGAACGGTCAAGCCAATTATAAGGAAACCGTATTAACCATGATTAATCCAATTAAAATGCAGGTTTGTTTATTAGTGCAATGACTGACTTATCTCGAGGGGCATATTATCCCTAAATTTAGGCGATACGTTTTCCTAAAACCTAGACACGCTAATTCTGTCATAATTAAATGCATCCGCATAAAGCAAGCTTTTGTTGATTTTAATTTATCTTAGGAGATTAATAATGGTGATCTTATTAAACCCTAGCTCAATGAGACTTTACTAACTTACTGCTTAACGGCTCTTTATATACTAGTAGTCCACTGTCCAAGTCCTTACCAAGGGAATCAAAACGTCATTTGTTGATCCCAGGTCACTTGCTAGTCCAACTTGTTCACTAAACCAATGGCAAGGATAGGTCGTTATTTGTGATCCTATGATTTTAGATATATTAATTGCGGATATGGATAGCTATCCTGGCATCTAGCTAGCATAATATTTTGCATTCCTAGATCCAGTTGAATGATAGGTCGCATACTTAAGCACATAAACGAGTATAAATTGATAAACATATTCAACAATCAACGATAAATTAAGCAATTGAGATAAACAAACCAAACATTTAAATCTTCATAAACAATGCTAATACCTAAAGTTATTAACCTATAACAATTGTAATGAATACAAGAATAATAATCGAATCAACCAGGGTAAACTAACTGAGTTAAACGAATGATATCAAAAATCGAATGATTATTAGAGTATAGATGATTACAAGGTGTTTCATACGGAATTAAGCACATTTCTTGACCTTCTTTTCTCATCTTGCCTTTTAAAAATTGACTTTTGTGGTTAGTGTATCAAAAATATGTTCAAGCACACCCTAAACTTGTGTTTAGGGATTTTTATTTATAGTGTTTGGAAAATCATCGATACGCCGTACTGGTTGAGGTCAATACGGCGTATTGGGGGTTTCTTGGAGTAACGACCACATTTAATATCTTCTAGAATCTTTAAATAATCTTCAATACGGCGTATAGAGTCTTCTGGATACGGCGTATTACTCTTTAATTCTTCGTGGTTTCTTGTGAAGTGCAGGCACAGATACGCTGTATCTTCCTTGATGGATGTGATGTATAGGTTGTCATAACAGTATCTTGATATTTCTTCGATTAAGCTCTAAAATGCGTGCCATTTAGCATAACTTCACCAATTACTCCATAATTACTGCAAATAACAACTTTAAGCAATTAAGTACCAATTCAAGCAATAATTATACAAAAATGGGTTAGAAACATGGGATAAATGATGCTATAAAAGTGACGTTATTTGATGTCATCAAGCATGCATTCATTCTTCGTAGCACAAGTTAAAAACATTTCTTAATTTAAATCTAATCATTGTTTTAGTTTTATGTGTGTCAATTTGTTAATTTTAAAGACTAATGTATAACCTAAGTGGAATAAAATTAGCTTGGACAATACATAAACATAAATAACAAACATAACTAAATAAGTGTTATTTTATAAAACAATGAATTAAGTTTCAAATATAATTTAAACTTAGTATAACTAAGTCTAAGAACTTAGTTTTCTAAATGATATTTTGTTTCATTTTAAGTTTTGAAAAACATTTGCAAGTTACATGCAAAGCCTCAATCGATGAAAGATCTTATGCTTGGTCTTGTGAGCCATCACGAGAACCAAGAGGTCAAATAAGGACAAGCCATGACAACTACAAGGAGGGCTTCTACTAGCTCCAAGATCTAGTAAGAGCAAGTAGAACACTAAGTGCACTTGATTCCAGAATCTGCCATAAATTTTTGTCGATTTTAGGGGCTTGAAACTCACAGAAGGACTCTTCCTCAATAAAATCTTCAAGCTACAAAGTTGTAGCCCTTTGAGTTGTATACCTGTACGCCAAATTCCAGAATTGTTCACCTAGTTGAACTTCGAGAATTAATTTTTTACTACATGTAACTTCAACAATGTCTGTTTTTGCCTTTATGCCTTTAACGCGTTCGCCATTCCACTCCAAGCAACGGTTACAATATATTGAAATTAAAGTGTAATTATTCTACCAACTAACTACTGTAAAGTGTTCATACAATGGTAAAAATACAACTAATTGCACACTTAAAAGGCCGCAACAATGGCAAACCAGAAACTAATATTAATGACAATTAACAACAAACCAATGCACCTAGGTCAAGGTTTTCATCAGCTTTACTTACGAAACATAATATTAAAATAATAAAATGTAAAAAAAAAGTTTTTGGCTATGTCCATGAGCAAAAATTCATATTTTTGTCATGGATCATAAATAAATAACTAGAATCAAATTGTTAGCTAACGAATGAATTAAACCCCCGATCCACATGTGTAACCATTGGCTTTAAGGTCATAAAACACTATTTTTAAGACCTTTTTAGGGTCAAACTTCAATAGAAAAAAATGCCATAGGGGTTGTTTTGAAAACAACTTTCGAATCGTCCATTAACCACGCGTTGTAGCCATTTTACACGTACCCGATAATCATATGACTAATATATGGCTCGTGATGTCACTTTTGGTGTTTTTATATATAAATTATATATAATAATAATAATAATAATAATAATAATAATAATAATAATGGCAGTGAAAAAGGTCACCAAACACGAATCTATAGCGTCATATAGTCAATCGTAGACAACAAGCAAATATATACCTTTGTAGCGTGAACCACACGGATTGAATGAAGAATTTATTTTTTAACCCAATAAATACCACACGAAAAACTTTTGTGATCAAAGTAGATCACCTCTATGCTCGTACATACTACACGTCCTCGTATACCAATTCGATGCTAGAGGAATAAGCCGAATCATGTTAGGAAATCTTGATCCACAATGAAAGAAGACTTGGAGATCAAAATGAAAACCCTAGATGGTTAGGGTTGTTTGGCCGTGACTTTCAAGAAAAGAAGAGAGGAGAGAAATCTTTTGTGATAAGTTATTGTGTTATGGGATTATCCTAATCCCATTCCATAATAAACACACAAAAGTTACACTTTACCACCTGTAACAATTCGGATTTAAGGTCAATATTTAACCCAAACTCTAATTCTATTAATTTTTCAAGATTTATGGTTTTTGAAGATTTTATTAATTTTGGGTATAATCAAAGCATCAAAGGGTTGAATACTAGTGTTATTGCAAGGTTTTGAATAAGAAAAAGTTAGGGTTTGATCAAAAAGGGGTGTGTTTGGTTTCAGTAAATCAAAGGGAAGTTTTAATTTTGGTTTTTGCTTGGTCGTTCTAGGCTGAACCCTAAGGGGGTGTTTGGTTCATTTTCTTCTTCAATTGTTGCTACGTAAGCCCTAATCTCTTGTTTAATTGTTATTTTAAATTCATGGGTGGTATGTGCTTATTTACACATACCTTTTACCTTATTAAATGAACCAAAAAGACCAAAAGGACCAAAAACATAGAAAAATGCATTGTATACGTGTGTTTTTGTGTTTTTGTATGTGCAGGTATCGGATATTAAGAAAAGGACAAAATAAAGACAAAAACAGACAAAACACAAGCACGAGAAGGAAAAGAGCGTGAAAAGCCAAGACCAAAGACATGAACTTCTCAAATGGAAATCCGAACCAAGCCCGTAAATTCATAAATTCCAAAATCCCGTTAAATACTTAACACCATTATCCTTAAAAGTTTCTAAAATTAGTCCTTATACTAATTTTACCCTAACGGTAGTTAAGTTGTACATTTAAACTTAACAATAACACTAACAATCGTTAGTAACCCAACAATAAACAAACCACCGAGCCCAAACCCAAATCATAAAGTCCAAATCATTTACCCCGGCCCAAAACCCTTTTCTTATAAAAGTCCAAGTCAAACAAAGATAAAGGGCGGGTCAAAACACTGTACATCTTCCCGCCCTCGTTTTCACTTTTACAGAGTAACCCAGGGTAAATCAGCCAAGTATACGCGTGTTTAAGCTTCTAGAAGTAATTCAATGACACCTCTGACACTTCAGGTGTCCACGTTGGCAATCCCCAGCATTTTGATTGGCTATTGAGGCGTGGCACTCAATCCAACGGTCAAGATTGGATGATTAGATGCAGTTATGATTGGATGGCTATGATTGGAAGAGAGGGGAGCGTCCCTGGATCTAGAATCATCTGCTCAAGGCTATAAATAGAAGCTCTCACACACAGTGCAAGATATCTAGGAGTAGGATTAGCTTTAGTGTAGCTTTTAGAATAGTTGTTTTTAGCTTATCAATGTATTTTTAGCTTATTCCTTTTTATGTAACTTACTTTTCATTAAAGCTTGTATTCAGTTTCTTATTAGCAATAAAATTTACTTAACTTTACATATTGTTTAAGTTTTAAATTCCTGTTTTACTTAATTGCATTATGGTTTGAATAAGCTTTTAAATACTGTTCATAGGCTAAATCTGTTCTTAAGCTGCTTGATATGTGAGAAATTACATATCCGTTTTATACCTAAAATGACCCTAAAAAGATGAAAAATGGATATATTATGCTTGTATATTGTGTGTTTTATCTTTTGTGATGTATAGGCACGGATATTGCAAATAACACAAGAAAAGAGCCAAAACCAGACAAAAACAAACACGAGTCGGAATGAGTACACAAGAGCCGGGAATTATCAAGCTTTGGTCAACAAAAGTCAACCAAAGTCAACCTTGGTCAACTCAATTGATGACAAAACCTTGAAAATACCAGAAGGTCCCTTATTGTTAAAGCATTTTCAATAAAAGTCCAAAAACAATGACACCATTAGTCCTTTTTTACTTGTGGACTAACGGTCGTTAAGTCCCAAATATATAACCCTTTTATCTATTTAACCGAGCCTAAAGTTAAATCCATGGCCTAATACCCCCCTTGATATTTACCAAGCCCAGGTCAAACCCACCCCTAAGCTCAGTCAAACGGGTCAAACAAAGATATAAAAAAGAAAAAAAGGCGCGTAGGTGAATTACTATTCACCGTCTCTCCTAAATTCACCCTATGTTTAATTGAAAGGTTAAACTCACTCCCTTCACTTATCCTACGTGGCTTAGAGATGCTAAGTACCAAGCTCCATGTCAGCAAAGAGAATCGTCATCAAAAGCTAATGATTGGCTAAGCTCTGACAAAAGGATTGCCACACGTACATCAAACAAACACACCAAAAAGGGAAATTTACACTAAATTCAGTGTAAAAGAAGCACAAAGCCTCCAAACAAATGGGATTACCATGCTGGCAATCCGTGTACCTTTTCTCATCTAACGGCTAAGGATCAAAGGCAATGATTGGTTGGAATTGGATGGTTGAGATCAAAGGGAGCGTGCAAAGGCCTAGAACCTTCCTCTCAAGCCTATAAAAGGAAGAGCTCACTCACTCACAGAGGATATCTAGAGTAGTCTTAGTGTAGCTTGTAGAATAGTTTTAGCTTATGTAATTTTTAGCTTATTGTTTTCAATTAATGTAATTTTCAATTTCAGAAGCTTGTACTCAGTTTTTTTATAATCAATAAAAGTTAGTTTCATATTATTCAATTAGCAATTCATGTTTTACTTATTTTGCACTTATGGTTTAAATGTTCTCTTAATACTGTTTCATAAGCTCAAATTGTTCTTAAACTGCTCTTAAGCTCTCAAAATACTTGAATACTCCATGGAATTGGATGGCTGCTTTGAGTATTCAAGTGGTAATAGTTCTTGATGGTCAAGAGTTAGGATTAGATTAGGAGGTTGATTAAGCTTAAGCTGATTTTATAAGCTCTAATTTGAGCAATCACCTCTGTTTAGCTGAGGTAGAGGTACTAATTCTCATTACTTTTCCTGTTAATCTATCTTATCATATGCTTAGTTAGTATGCTTATCTTATGCTGCAATATTTGCTTAATCTGCTTATGTTCTGCTCAAGTTTGTTCTAGTTGTTGTTATTGCTCTATTTGCCTTTGATTTAGTGTTTAAAAAGTGTAGAAACTAAGTCTTTAGGACATCATCTATTAGTTTTGTGCTTTGATCATATTTGTGTTATTTACATCAGCAAAACAAAACAGCCAAAAGGCCAATTTCAATCTAGGATTCAAGTAGGTAAAAGTAGGAATTAGTCTTTGAAATTTGTTTTACAAATAGTAATATTGGCAATGTTGCTTTATTTCTCATTTCATAAGCGTAATATGGTTTTAAGAGAGTTAAAGGTGGTTGGCTTAATGGTATACAACGAGAGTTAGCACTGTCCATAGTCGTTTGTCCTATGAATTAATTTCAAACTTAATATTTAGGATTATGAAGTTAAGATTTAATAGTGGTTGTTAGGGTTTTATTTCAGTTTGATCTAGTTATGTGATAGTTTGTTATAATCTGTTAGCATTAGTGTAGTCGTCATATACATTTTAAGCTTAACATATTTGGCTGCATTATGTTTACTCAATTTGCACTTGTTTCTAGTGTTTAAGTTAGTATAGATTCAAGTTTTTAAGTCTGTGCAATTAGTTTAAAGTTTTGGTCATCTAGTGTCAATTGCATCAGTAGGGTAAAATAGCCAAGCAACCTTTTTCAAGCTTAAATTTCAGATAGTTAGAGTAGGATTTAGTTCTTAAAATTTGGTTTACAAGTAGTTTTTAGGCCAATCTTAATCTGTTTGAACTTATTTTTTAGTTTTCAGCTTATTTAGTTATCTGTTTTTAGCCTATAAATTTGCATTTTGTCTTTTCGTAAAAATTTTAAAAACCAAAAATATATTGTATTCTGTCTGCATTCGCATTTTCAACTAGCTTTTTATTTGCTCATTTAATTTTCAAAATAGTTTTCAAAGCTGTTAAAGTAGTCTTTGGGAGGTCCAAGCTTTAAGGTAGTATAAAGGACATTAAGGTCATAAGGAGCTTTTAGCTTGCTTAATAAATAAGCCTCAAAGATGCTAGATTGTTGTGGTAAATAGTTTTTTATGCCAAGTGCTTAAATGCCTTTTTTAGCTTTTTTGCTTGTTATTTTTGATTAAATCTTGTTCGTCAATGATTATAGATTAGTTTAGGTAATTGTAGCCAAATTTACACAGTCCTTTAAGCTTAATCTAGCTTATGGTCTTTTAAGTGTCAGGGAAAAAAGTATAAAAGTGTTAAGTCATTTCTTTCTGTTTAAAAAGCTGTTTTCTAGCTTATTTTTGAATTTTAAAAAAAGTTGTCTTTTTAAAAGTTGCTTATTTTTAGTAGATTTATAACTTTGTTTCAAAAAGTTTTGCAAAAAAAGGGGAAGTAGGGAAATCAGGGGTGAGCAAGGCTCGAACCCCTGACCTCTACCCACCTCAACCCTTTTAAATGCCTCAACACACACACCCCAAACCAACGTGCCCTTGGGTCTTTTCCATTCTATTTTGCAACGTAAAATTCTATTTCAACACCTTATTAGGATCCATTTTAATAAAAACACTTCGGTGCTATTCGGCTTATTTAGGCTATTCGTTTGAGCTTATTTCAATTTTCCATTTTTCCTTAAAACCTTTTACCGTTAGCTATTTTTAGTATTTTTCTTAAATTTTTAATTCAAAGTTTCATATTTTTCGTGCATTTAAAAAGATTAAAAAACTTTAAAAAATCATAAAAAATAGAAAAATAATCAAAAAAATAAAATTCTTTTTTATAAAATTTTCTTTTATCATATTTGAGTTTTAGGTATTGAAATTGCTTTCGTAGGTCTTAAATTTAGAATACTTGCTTCTTTGTCGCATTTTCTTTATTTCCCGTTGTCGTTTTTGTGTTTAATTGTTTAATTGTTTTCTTGTCTTTGCTTGTTTTATGTGTTTTTAATTGTAGAAATAGATAATCAAATTCCAAATCTTTGAAACCATTCAAATCATTGTCCAAATAAAAACGGAGTCTCAATCCATAATTCTTGGGGTATAAATGACCCGGTGAACACTTACCGGATAACGTACGATATTTTTGTGTGATTTTCCTAATTTCCTTTGTCCTCAAGGGTAGTTTTGGAAATTCAATACTTTCATATTATACGTATTATTATAATTAATTTTCATCATAATCAATTTTTGGCGCCGTTGCCGGGAAATTGTGTTAAAGATTCTCTCGTTTGAATTTGTCGATCGTGATTTGGAGAATCTTTCGTCTTCGAAAGTTACATCTTTTGAAAAAAATCAAAAATCTAAAAAAATTTATAAAAAAATAAAAAGTAAAAAATATTTTTCTTTTTCTTTTTAATATATGTAGAAGTTTAAATAAATAAAAAAAATACAAAAATATATGCTCTTCCGGAATTTTTCGATCTTTATTTTTCTCTTAAATACTAAAATACAAAAGCAATTTAATTCTCTTACTAGAGAATTTATGAATATCCATTAATAAGTTCCCAATCCAAAGATTCAAAAAA
>BQNB010007783.1:0-90893 GCA_026074375.1 Tanacetum coccineum | reverse complement strand
TACATGAAGCTGTTAGAGACTGGCTGCCAAATTCAAAGCACGGGAAATGCACCAAACATATATATGCCAACTTCAAAAAGAAGTTTAGTGGTATACAACTTCAAAAGCTTTTCTTGCATGCAGCTTCATGTATAGTTCCACAGCTATTCTATTCTAAGATGGAAGAAATGAAGAAGATAAACAGTGAAGCTTATGACTATTTGATAGAGAGAAATCCTAACAGTTGGAGCAGGGCATTCTTTAATGTGAGTGTTAAATGTCCTGCATTTGAAAATAGGATATGTGAGAGCTATCATAGAGCCGTACTTGTGTAGAGACAAAAACCCATCATCACCATGCTTGAAGATATAAGAGTGTATCTGATGCAAAGGGTAGTGGCCATGCATAATATAGCTGTGAATTTGGAAGATCAGATCACACCAAATGTCAAAAAGAAGCTTGAGTACCTAAAAAGGTGACAAAGGTTAGCATTTGACTGTATTTTCATGTTAAATTTAATTAATTAACAACATATAACTGATGAGGTGTCATTTTATATACTTTTTCAGGGTCGTTTAACCCCCTAAATCGTGCATTTATGCCCAAAATAGGTACTTAATCATTTCTTTTCAGGTATTCAGCATTTAGAAGGCATTTTAAGGAAATGCACGTGACTTGGGCTCATTTGGAGAAGAAACAGACAAGACTACAGACCTACACCAACATCTCTCAAGATTATGTTCATAGCAGCTGGAGACGGCGTCACAGATTACACGTGACGCCGTCACATTTTATACCAAAACGACGTCACAAGATCTCAAGACGGCGTCAGAATGCACGCCCCAGCCCATTATCTAGAATATTCTACTCATGACGGTGTAACAATTAAAACGCGACGCCGTCACAGCGATTTTCCTATATATACAAATCCGTTTTTAGGGTTTTAAGTATGCAACTTTATAGTAAAAGAAAGGGATGAACCCTAGTTCGTTTAGCAGCTGTTAGGGACGATTTTAGGGCCTCAAAACCCTATTGTACCTCCTTTAATTCATGTTTTAATCAAGTGAGACTATCTTAATCATTCAATATGTCTTGTTGTGTGATTCTTATCTATTCTTGCTTTATCTTTAACATGCTTGGATAAACCTTCTATTGTGTTTATTTATAATTGTATGAAACCTAAGATGTAGATCTTAGTGGTGTTGCTTCTTTGATGAATATGCATGTTAGGTCTTAGAAAATTAGCTTTTGTCTGTATCGTTGTTGATATGTCTGGGAAAACATGATTGTGTAGAAAGGATACCATATGGTAACAGTCTTCATACTACCTTGCCCCTTATATGGTTGATCCACTCTTAATATATTTCAATTGCATTTAATATACTTTTAGGGGCCTTGTAATAGTCTTCATACTACCTTACTTGTGCGTTGCCTTAATGGAATATTAAATAGACGGCGGGTTCGTGTAATTCATTCATGACTTAAGAAATAGTTACATAGATCATCACAAGTGTGACAAAGCAACAACACTAGGAGAAGAAATCTAGGGAGTAATACATGATTAAATAAACACAATCTTTTATAATATTGTTATCACCAGTAACTTAGTTTATTTTTTGGTTTAATAGCTAAAACCAAACCAACCTCTCAAATATATGATTTACTGCTTTCATAAAATATAAAAACACAAAAATAATCTTTTCTCAACCCCTAGAAGTTAGACCGTGATCAAGCCTTCCCAACCTATTCCCCTAGAGAACGATAACAACCTCCGAGTCTTGCCTATACTACACTACAACGATTAGGTACACTGCCTAGGGAGTTGTAAAACTTCTTGTAGAAGTCCCTTACGACAACCGCAACAGTATTATATTTGTACTTAAAGCATTCGGGAAATGTAAACCTTTTGGTAGGATTCATAGGGTTGAATCTATCTTTGTTGAAAAGTTGCTTAGCACCTATTAGAGGGTAAGCATCATGGGGTCTTGTTCCTCCTTGATTGGAACATGGTATTTAGCTTAGTACCATATAAAGGATAAGCTGGTGATGGTTTGATTCCACCTTGTGAAGAATCCAGTATTTAGCTTTGTACCGTTAAAAGGTGTAAGCAATGTTGTGAGGCTTCTCCGCCGGTTAAAGGAGTATTGGTGACTAGTGGATTCGAATTCTCGAGTAGGTGACTCGGGAAGTGGAGTAGGGCAAGGAAGGTGACCTTGTAGCCGAACTACTATAAAAATCCGTGTCTTATATCCTTTATTACGTTTTATATATTTCGTAACTAACTCATGTTTAAACAAATAGATCTACACTATTCCAATTAACAAATAGATTGTAATTTTAAATTGGTAAAACTATTCAACCCCTCTCCTCCCTCTAGTTTTCCACAAAGTTAATTGAACAAATTCTCATTTAAACAAACTCACAAGATAAATCGTGAATTCATGCATACAAATATACCAAACACTCATAACAAAGTCTACATAATTCCACACAAGTATAAAAGAAACTACTCCATATTCATTTTCATTTCTAAACACAATTCATTAACATAAACAATACTTTAAAATTAAGAGTTCATTACAATAAACGTAACAAGATTATATTTAATCCTTTTGATTACAAGAGAACAAGTACTTGGACTTATAGCAATCCAACGCCTCTAATCAACTAGAATTCCATTTACCATACGAACAAGAGTATCCAACCCCTTCCAATTCGTCCTTAATACTCCTGGTAAAATGGTAGCGATTCTTTAGCCTTTTGGGGATAGATATTGTGGTGGTTTAATCCTTAGGGTGTAAGGTTTAAGCCTTTGGGGTTTGTCACTATTGATCACACACTAGATGGTTGCATATATAGGATAAATGAACCTTAAAGAGCATGAAAAATGACCTCATGAAGTTATGGGAGGGAAATGATTGGACTTCCATCATTACAACTCATAAACACACTCTTAAATGAAGTTAAGTCTTGCAGTTACGCGATTTAGCACGTGCCGTTAGAATCGATCAGGGCCGAACGACCACATTTGATTTGGTCCGTTTCTGCCTAAAAGATGTGATGATTAGGGTCAAGACGCCATTGTTATTAGTTTAAGGTAGCCTTTTGGGTGAAAACCGGCCACAATGATCATGCCATTGGCTCAAATTGATTTTCACTACACACACCCTTTTTTTCTTTTTCTCCGTATGAAAACCGAGTGATCATTCCTTGGAACGGCTTGCTCATATGACTCCAAGTCAATTTAAATACTCTTTCTGTTCTTGGGAATGAATCACTCCTATGATTTCTCTCTTCTGACAAATTCTCACAGGACTCTTCTGGCGGGACATCTTCGTGCATGCATATTTCCTTGTTTTCCTTCTTTTCTTGATATTTTCTTCACTTTCTTAGTCTGGGCTAGCTACGAACATAAAAATCCCTCTTTGTGTAATATTAGTAGCAAAAGTTCGTTAATTAACCAAATAACATGTATAAAATAATGGGATCGACGCACCTAAAATATACCGATTGAGGTTACTACCCATCCAGGGTTACTCAAAAAATCTCTAAAGTAGCAAATCAAACCTACTAATACTCAAGGAGAGTTAATAACCACGACGTCCAGCCAGACCTTCGGGGTTTTGAGCAGATCTTACGCCAAAAGATTAAAGCCTGAAACTAAGCCCAAGTCACCCACGATCACCAACATACCATATAATAGCCTAGGCATCAGGTCCAAGGCTATTCCAAAGCCTTATCCAATGATTAAACAAATAGCTTTTTTTAACCGCAATACGTAATCCATTTTGCAGACGCGAACTAGTACCACAACCACACATTTTATTCGATTAAGCCACTCGAGAAAAACCGATCACTACCTAGATGGGACAAACAAACAAAATTCTTAAAAAAAGTATATTTGAGAGATAGAAAACACAATAGTTACATATTACTCTTATTACAACGCATTGGATCCATTCGGGGAGACAATTTTCTACCGCTTAAATGGAATCTGACCTTCCAAACGGGGACGCTCATCATAACCTAGTTGACCGTAGCAGCATCTCATTCCACTTATTAGCTTGAGGAACAGATGATCGTATGTTACACCCATAGGGGATTTGACCTTAAATGGCAGGCACCTTTGTCCATGCATCATAGGCTAACGTACACCAGTTGATTGATCTTGGACGTACACTGAGACATTTAAGTCCCCTACAGGCTTAAACAGCTGGAATCAAATGACTTAACATATTCTTGAGACGCAGAACGGGATGACAAATTCACCCTGGTAAGATTCAGAAGAGGCTAGAAGGCTGGATATAAGACTCTTCATGCCTTCTATTTCTATATAAACTTAGAAAATCCCTCATCAGGGGGTCAACAAGCACCCCAAGGCGCACAATTTTAGATAAACAAAAAAAAAAACAAATGTAAACGAGTCTCCGGCTTAACATCCAACCTCCACTCTTAGGTCAGTGATAGGAGCTTAAAACCACGGTCTTCACCACCATCGCTGGTATGTATTCCCATTCCTATAAACAAAGCATGGAAATGCAGTTAGAACATACAGCAATGGCAACACTCTTCTGTTTACGCAAACAAAAAAACGAAGTGCCTTAGACTGACAAAACTCACTTCGTTACGAAGTCCCTCCCTGACTTAAACCATCCATGAAAAAATTTCCTTCATGAGGACTATTATTTTTTAGGGTTTGCGGGAGGCGTATAGAGAAGAGGAGACAAATATACTATTTAGAGGAAGAACTGAAAGGACCTTCAGCACGTAACTGCTCTTTTTATAGGCAAATAAAACATGTCTATGGGCTACACTTGGCAAGGGCTCATTAGGTCTAGTTCATTCATTTATGGCGCGTGAATCTCACCCTAGAAAGACGCGAGTGCCGCTGACGTCAACACTGATGTTAGCCATAGTCATAGGGTCGAGTCAAATTAGACAAAGCTATGAATGCCTGGATGATGCCACCTTCATAAAGGCATTAGATAAACATCAACTCCCAAGTGTAGGGAATCATTCCACATTCGGGACTTTCCATTTCTTCCAATGCAAAGCTTTAACTTCTACCTTTTCCCCATACATGTCAAACACTCCAACAAGAGATTTGGCATCAGCTATTCATCATTACAAGTCAGACATGACGTAAACTGGAAGGATAAGCTTGAGAGTATGAACCCTGGTTGCCAGACATGGACTGGGGGGACTCACTTACATAGTCCAACATCATATCACTTGCGGATGATCTAATAACTAGGAAGGGGGCTGATAGCATATCAAATTATTAACGGCTCAATCCCATTTAATACATCGCGCGTATCCAATCCTAGAACAAAGGTTATCAGTCTAATCATCTGACTGGTTCCTCATATTACACATGAAAGCCACATTGGCCTGGTAATCTTATTCCTCTTATGTATGATCACTTATGTAGGGAACGGTGTCCGCCACTGCTTCATTACCAGTTAAAGGGATGTACCATCTGACACTTGAACATTGAGGGTGTACAACCAACACTCACTTGTGTAGAAACTAGAAAGGGGGTGAATAGTTTACCATTTTAAATTTATTATTCCACAATATCATATTCGATTCTACATGAAATCAATCGATCACAACAACTATGTAATAGTTAAACTAAGAGCAATATAAATATAAACAATGACAAATAAGTAAGAGATGAAAAGATCAAACCAAGACAAGAGAATTTATAGTGGTTCGGCTACGAAGCTCCTCTTCGCCCTACTCCGCTCTCTAAGTATCCAAATTATGAGTTCAATGCACTATATGAACAAGCTCCCTTTAGGCGGAAAAAATCATACAACATCACTTATACCAATTACCGACACTAAGATAGATGTCGAGTTCTTCTCAAGATAGACCCAAAACTTTTGCACAAGTACTCTTACTGCCTTACACACTCTTGTATCTTTCCAGGCCAAAATACTAACCTAAACACTCTTGCATTTTTTGACCAACATACTAACCTACATACTCGTGTATTTTCCGGCCAAAATATTAACCCCTAGATTCACGTATTTTCAGGACACAAATACAAATCCGATCTCACTAACTAATATGATTGAATAATCAACTGAGCTAGCTCAATTGGCCACCAATGGTATCCTTTGGTATGTAAGTTTCCCATCAACCTAAAGGTTATAGGTCCGCACAAGCCTTTAGCTAGAGGCCAGTGTGAAATATATTGTGAGATATGTGGGGTTTACGTTGTGAAAAAAATTATCGTTCTAAAAAAAACTAATATGATTGATTGATATGGACACGATATACATAATGAATAAGAAAAGTATGATGACAACTATACTATATCAACTCGTATAGTAAATCGAAGAATTGGGTCAATTGAATGAGATTATAATGTTGTATATGAGCAAAAAGGAAGTGGTTAATAGTTTCTTTAATTATAAAGAAAATTTGTGGAAAGAAAAGTGACAGAGATTCTAGTTATAGGCAAAGAGATAAACCAGATAGCTCTCCCCAACAGTGCGACGTTTCTTTAGCGATATGGAAACCGTACCCGAAGTGTAAGGGAAGACTGTGTCCTTGGCTCCATATTTTTTTCTCCTTCTTTCCTAAAAAATTCTTTTACTTTGTCTGTCGTACAAACGAACAACTGATTTTTGTCTTTTATTGCCAACTGGCAAATCTTGGTAAAATATTTCTTCTAGAAGGATGAATTCAAATTTTAAACATATTTGAATTACTTTTGATTTATTTTAAATAGTTTGTCTAAGGTTAAAAAATGTCTACTTCTTTTGTATGAGAAATATAGTTCTTTGATCATTACTTGAAATGTTTAATAGTCATTGTGCATACCTTAATTGATGTTGTGTCAAAATGTAGTTTTACAACTAAAACTTTGTTTACGTAAGACGTATTTGTATTTTATTATAATCAAAACAAAAAAAGACTGTAAACCATAAATAATGCTTTTGTATTAGCAACTTGTACTAGCCAAGGAGAATTGTCACACATGTCCTCCTTGTCTGCTCTCGGGTGATCAACACGTGGTCTCCCTACTACCGTTGATTACTCCCTAATGTTTCCTATAAATAGAAAGCATTCACAAATTCTCCAAGTAAGTTCATTCACTTGGCATTAAACCGTTACACCTAGTAACTCCCACACATCATAAAGATGGTTTGTTCAAGTGTTATTCGGGCTTCGTGATCCTTATCATACCATTGGGATCTTACTGTTCATCAGGAGAAACAAAGCAACACGACCATCTCAAATCTTTTTTTAAACGCGTTATACATAACATTACGTATAAAAAATAATGATTTTTATTAGTAAATTTTTTTTGAACATAAATCTATAGTAAATCGGTTTAGTAATTTGGTATGGTGTAGTAGAAGGATAAAATGGGTTGTATTCATGTAGGCAAATTCCTTATTATTTCATACTGAAATTATTCCAATATGGTCATCTAATACGGAGTATGTATTTTCTTTTAAGAAAGATTAGTTGATTCAGCTTAAGAGTTCATAGGTAGAAAAAGGGTGTGGTGGTTTAAAGTTTAAACGATGTTGAAGATGACTCCTTTAAGTTTTTGTACAGTAATTAGTACAAAGTATAAAAGATTTTTTTTAACATAAATATAAAAGATTTATCTATACTACGTATAATAGAAAAACTTACAAATTTTGAAAGTGAAATATTAAAATTATTTTTAGAAGTCCTTATACTATTTTAAAAAGTCATATGCAAAGCTGAAAAGTATTAACACAACTTAAAGTATTTTAAGAAGTCCTTATACTATTTTCTGAAGGCATACGCAAAGCTGAAACTATTAACACACTATTAATACATGGGTTGACCCGAGTCACTTCAAAACACGTCGGGATTTAAAACCAGTTTCGAAAATATAATAAACCCCGGTTAATTTGACCGAGTTAGTCGACAAGGAACCGGTTCAACAGGTTTGAAACTGCCCGGGCTCGAACCAGTTTCAAAACATTATGTTTAATCATCAATCTCCTCACTTTTCATTAATTTTTCGTTTCATAATCCATAAATTTGTATTTATTATACTCAAAATATCCGCCGTTATTACTTCTCATTTACCTCTAAACGGATTAGTTAGTCTTTATGTCCTGAGTTACTTTTCATGTGAGTGGGATATCTCATCCTTCTAGTTTTAATGAGTGAATATCATTGAGAGATCTATTTTTGATAAGAATAATTCGATTGGATATCAGAGGAATTATCTCCGCCATCCATCTAAAAATAGATCAATGAATGAGATTAAAAGCATTTTATTATTTCATTTATTTTTTATAATTTAAATATTTCATAAATCGTTAATTGTTAGACAAAACAAATTATACCGTCACGACCAGCATTTAATTATCTTTCTATAGACGGGCACTTTGATATACTTTCGCTAAACTTTTTTTTTCGCTTTTCCACTTTTTTCCGGTTTTATCACCTTTTTTGTTTTTTTCGTTGTTGAAACTTGCTCGAAGAAATCAAATGTGATTAAAACACTAATTTGAATATTCATATAAAATCACATGTGACTTAACACTAATAGCGAATTGCATGTGATTTCATTAGAATTACATATCATATGGTTGAATTTCACACTATTATGTATATGTCGATTTAACTCTAATACTCAATATGTTTTTATAGTGTTTATAATTTTTGTGATTTCTATGCAAGTTTCAAAAAACGAAGAAAACGATAGAAACGTTCAAAAAAACAAAAAAAACTGTCGTAAAGTCTATCACTAAGGGATATTTATATATAGATTGATATGAAAGCTTGTCATGATGGTATATTTTTTTCGTTTAACGATTAACGGTTTAAGAAATATTAATATTTGAAAAAAATGAAAATGAGTTTTGGTTTAATCACATCTATTGGAACAAAATGAAGATGAAGGGTGAGAATTAATCTCTTGATATACAAATAAATCAAATATTTTTCATATGCAGATATTTGTTTCATTGCGATTGTTCAATTTTTTTTAAATCATTTGTTTTTTCAAATAAAAAAAATATGACATGACGTTGCATATTTGCTAAAATAAACTAAAGTAGTCAAATTAACGTTTTTAAATATCTGATGCTAGCCTTTCGGTCGAGTGAAGTTGGTTTGGTTGACTTGTTTATTACTCAATTATGTAAACATAATATTATGAAAACCAGTTAGTAAGACTTAATTGAAGTAACTTGTATAGAAGCAATGGTAGATGTAACCCAGTAAAATAAAAAGTTAGTCTGTTTGTACGTGAATATATTTGTGCAAAATGGCCATATTTGCTCTGTTTGGTAATTTAAGACCTATGAAAATACATTCATCAATACTAATCATTTATCTTCTCATTTTTTTTATTGTGTTTTCGAATTTTTTTTTAATTAATCTTTATGTTTTTTTACATTTCGAGTTCATTTTTTAATCTTATTAAACATCTTATTATTTTCTATCACCTTTAGTTTCATACTTTAATTTTTTTACTATTTTGAGTACTCTAAAATTTTATACCATAAGTGGGTCACTGAACTTGAGATTTTATACCATTTTAAGTACTCTTTTAATATAACATATGCGTTTTCGACCGTGCGTTTCCGCCGTTTTCGACCGTTTTCACCGATTTCGTTTGTTTTCGACCATTTTCGTCCGTTTTCGCCTGATTTCGACAGTTTTTGACCATTTACGTTCGTTTTCGACTGATTTCGTCCGTTTTCGAACGATTTCGTCTATTTCGACCGTCTTCGACTGTTTTCTCCCGTTTTCGACCGTTTTGACCGATTTCGATCGTTCTCGACTGATTTTGTCGGTCTTCGACCTTTTTCGGACGAAAACGATCAAAAACAGACGAAATCGGGTGGAATCGGGTGAAATCGGTCAAAATCGGTCGAAAACGATCGAAAACGGACGCAATCGGTCAAAATTAGTCAAAAACGGTCGAAAGTGGTCGAAAACGAACGTAACTGGTTGAAAAATGTCAAAAACGGACAAAATCTGTCAAAACGACGGAAAAAGGCGGAAAACGAACGAAATCGGTCGAAAACAGACAAAATCAGTCGAAAAGGAACGTAACTGGTAGAAAACTATCAAAAACGGACGAAATCGGTCGAAAACGGCAGAAAACAGTCGAAAACGGACGAAATCAGTTGAAACGTTCGAAAGCGGTCGAAAACGAACGAACGGGCGAAATCGGCCAAAAACAATCGAAAATAGACGAAATCGGTCGAAATTGGTCGAAAACTGACCAGTCGAAGACGACGAAAAACAGTCGAAGACGAACGAAATCAGTCGAAAACGCATGTGTCATATCAAAAGAGTACTTAAAATGGTATAAAATCTCAAGTTCAGTGTCCCACTTATGGTATAAAATTTTAGAGTACTTAAAATGGTAAAAAATTAAAAGTAAGAAACTATAAGAGTCAATTTGCCCTTGTGCAAAAGATGAATTTATGCCTTGTGGGTGGCGTTGACAATTATTGTTAGAGAGGTCAGTATCTTTGTGTCATGGCTTCAAATTATGGTTAAAAAATGCTCACGCATCATCAAAATCTCTCATGGCATCACATTATCACATGACACCAAAAACTAAGCCCCTCCTTAGCACCCAAAATTGTGATTCCATGGGAGAGTTTTTTTATATAAATAAGAAATAACAAAATTCAACTTCATTAAATAAAACAAAGTAGATGAAAATACAAATTAAAATAACGATACATTAAAAAATTATAATTTAGTGATTACGGTTTCATAAATGCTTTATTAGGTCTTGTCGAAGCTCGATGTGCACTCTTGTAGTATATTGGATATCATAACACAAGCCTAGTAATGATGGGTTGGCCGAATTTCTAGAGAGAGAAAGTGGACTCAGTCTAGTGAGAGAACAACACTTTAAGTGTGTCGTATTATAAAATGACCCAAACCAACCCTTCCCATGGTGGAAAGGGGTATATGTAAATGAGTTTTTGTGCCCCTAAGTGGGCTATTGAAGTGGGCTACATGGGGGTAAGATCCCTCGGCCCAACACCTAAGTCATACGGTAATTAAAGACGATTAATATTAAAGGCTCGAGCTAATATGCTACGAATTACACGGGGTGACCGAGTCTTTTACATGGCTTTTCATAATCCTAACAATCTCCCCCTAAGTGAGGTCACCCCAAAAAATACAAATCGAATCCTAGCTATCTTTGAATTGATCTTTGACTTTAGCTCGTAGTCTTTTGATTCTTCAAGATTAGTCTTTGTACTGCAAGTAGTGATTTTTGATCTTTGTTCCTTAGACTTGTGTGATCTTTGAGCTTTCTTTGAGATCATCATCTACAGTAAATCTCTTAATCCTCCTTGTTGTGGAGTATTGCCTTCCTATGATGTTGTGACCTTCGGGCCGACATGCTCATATTTGTTGCAATCTTGAAAGCTTGACTTTATATTCGTACTTCTTCATCAATACATAACTTCATCTCTTTCGCACATATTGAAGAGAGGTTGATATGAGAGTTGCTGAAGCTTTAGGTCAATCTTTCTTGATGTTATAACGACATTGAGTCTTGAGTATGAGCATGTGGCTATGAACTTGACTTTGCTAGAAAGAGGTTTCTGCATCTCTATCTTTATGTTATCCTGAAAAAAAATAGTTAGAAATAAAGCTTGTGACGAATACGGCTTTGTTTTTTAAAACCCCCTTTCCCCCCCTCTAATTCGCCAAAGTTCGGGTGCATTCAAACCTTCCGATACATGAGGGACCGTTTTACTGTTAAATACATGTACCTGTGATAAGGTAGATTCATTAAAAAGAATATCCTTGACAGGGTTTCCAGCTCAAGTGTTAGGATACTCCTAACGCATGTGCATTAGTTTCACTGTACTTGCTAGTATCTCTTTAAGGAAATCTCAAAGCAGGTACCCCTCTATCAATAGTAGTGCTACTAATAGAACGGTAAGAGTGTATCAGTGAGTTACTATCTCACGCGATTGAAGAGAAAAATTGATTTGAAAATCAATACGAAGTCCCACTAATAAAAGCATTTTGGTAACATATCGAGAGTTTAAGATTTTATCAAATTCAACCTCCGTAGTTAATAATCTGGAACAGTCATCGATTGGCCCAGTGTCACACGTTGATCCACTTTAAGGATCTCCCAAGTCCTACAAGAGCTTGTAAGCTGTTGGCTCTCGAAGGATTTCCCCCACCCCCCTTTTCCCCCCCACCCCCCACCCCCCCCCCCTCCCAATTTCATTGTCGAGTACTTTCGTATCAACTCGCGTGTTCTGGCAATACAACGAGGATAATATATGGACTCTTAAGAATCTTACTTGTTATCACAGTGTAGATTAAGCAAGCATAATTTGTATTCATGTCCTAGCATGGATTTATGGATGATCTCATGGCTCTAGACTCTATAGTGCACTTTTGGTTTTAGTAGTCGGAGGCTAGAGCATACTGCCACCTTTTCGAGTATCATCTAATCGGGAGTGAGAGAGCCGATAGAAATGGTTGATCCTCTGTTAGAATGAAACAAGAATCCTTTTCGGGATCTTGAGTGGATATGGAGGGTTGTGCCAGGTATCACTGGGTCCATGGAGACTTTCTTCATTGTCTGCAATCAACCATGTGATTTCTGACTGCATATGTAAGTGGACCGGTTCCTGCTAATGTTCTAAGGAGGGATTGCTGTCTTTTCATCCTTTATCTTAACATTTCTTTTTCATTCTTCAACCCCTTCAGTGCTTACCAAGACTTCATTACTGGTACCTTGTTGGGTATGTTCCAGTACTAGCTCCATCTCAGTTCGCACTATTCCCTTATTCTCACATTACTCCTTTTGTAATCATACCTAAGGACTTCTACACTAACTAGTGGATTGTCCCTGGGTAGATCCCTCCAGCTCTGGCGGGATCATCGGAACATATACCTAACCATACCATCCTTATAACTGCGATAAAGTAAATACAGGGTCGGTCTTTTGGTATTGTTCTCTTCGCCATAAAACCATTTGAAAATCAATCAAGGTACGGGCGATGTAAACATCAAAGCATTAATACCTCGATTGTTTTGATTCATGAAACTTCTCCCCCTCAACATGTGCGTCTATATTCAAAATTGTTTGGCACATGGAGGGAGGAGTACCTGCTTGAGTCTTAATAGATCACATTTTATCAGATTTAATATTTAAATCACATTCTTTCCCCTAATCAAAAATTTCAAACCCTTTGAGATTTAGGATCTCAATTGATTTAAACATGTTAGAAAATTTAGGAGAAAATGTGGTCTGATTAAATACAAGCCGATATTGGAACCTATATATGATCCCCCCTCAAATTATGAGGGTCTATGTTAGTGTCAGTTATGATAATTTTGAAGGATTTTGAGTTTAATGAAAAACTCATGAAAAATTCATAGACTAACATATAACATCTAATTCCATACTACTTATAATGTACAAGATGTATGTTACATAACAGATGATATTGACCTTAATGTTAGAATGATGAGATCATTCTATTCTCTTGATTAATCGATAGTCAATATCTTTGACCCATCCACTAAAGAAGCATTCGATATTCCTGAAGATTCTTTAGATCTTTAACCTTCTACCAAATATCTTGATAAATTGTTGATTGTTGTAGTGGATGTGGTGGTGGTGGAAGTGTTGAAGTTGTTTCAATTGTCGTTGTAAAGCTGGAAGGAATACTAGCTGATGCAGTGAGAGCTTTGAAGAAGTTGGTGTGCTTTAGATTGTCCACAGCAATCTCGTAGATTGGATTGCTCTACGACTTTTTTACATCCAAATAGCAGTTGCCTTTTCCTACAGGCACCTATCTGCTACGAAGCAGGATTTGATCATCTGTGGGAGTAGGTGGTGCCATAGCAGGTGCTTGATCAACAAGAGCATTAACATTAACATTAGCCATTGTATCTGCACAGTCACATTCACAGAAAGGCGAACATACAGAAAGGAGATGTTAGATGTGAGCAGATGCTCAGGAGTTAACCAGTCATAGACATAAATCCAAGTCAAAGAGACACAATGATCATATTAGAGTGATAGTCAACCGATATGTACATCACTTAAGTCAACGGAAGTCAACTTATGAAAATGGAGACACAACTCAGTGACCAACACGCAATGACCAAAACTCAGAAGACATGACAAAACGCAGCTAGGAAAGCACACTAGGCAAAACGCAATGGGACAAAACGCATGCACCAAAACGCAATACACAAGACGCAGTTGGTCAGCAAAACGCAACACCCAAAATGCACTAAGCAAACCGCAATCAATCAAAACGCAACACCTAAAACGCAATAAGCAAACCACACTTAGACAAAACGCAGAAATATTTTAGACAAAAATAATCAAAACGCGGTCAAGCCAAAAAGCAGGAGACAAATCGCAACAGGCAAAACGTAATAAGCAAATCGCAATTTAGAATCTCTAGCAAAACGCAATCAAGAATCACATACCAAAACGCAATCAAGAACATTCTAACAAAACGCAGTCAAGAACATTCATATGCGCAGATTCCAACTTTCAAAACAATACTTCCATGGCATGACAAGTGTATGATATACACTTTATTGTCCATATTAACCTATTTAACAACAATACGAGATCACCACAAACATCAAACGATCACATTCTTGACTAATAAAAATTCAACTTTTACACGAAAAATTTAATCAGATCATACAAGCGCATGGGGATCATATTTGAACATCAAACTCGAATAATCTAATCCTAACAACCATATCCCAACAATTCAAAGTTGGCAGATTTAGTCCCTGGGATTTCAAACTTCTTGTATTTTCGGTATTAAGTATTTAGGGTTAAATAAGATTAGTAAATGGCACAACTGGTCCTTGTAGTTAATTACAGTTAGGAAACATTTAGCAAATTGCACATAAGTCCCTAATCTTTCTAACTAATGACACATTTGGCTTTTTGAGTTAAAGTTAATTAACTCCCTTTCAAATTGAAACCCCATTTAAATACAAAACCGTTTCTGTTTAAGTATAGGATGATTTAATACGTCCGTTTGATGTCATAAAATTTGAAAAACACTCTCCCCCTCAATCGATGACCCGTTTTCTATTGAAAGAGCTGTAGTCATTGATTGAGTGTCAAATTTTTATGAGAAATCCAGATCTGATTGATTTTCACACAACACTTTTACCACCGTGGTTAACTCAAATAATTTTTGAAGAATCATAGAATAAAAATTATTTGGTTAGAAAGAAGACTTCTCTTCTATATCAAGAAATAATGCACTGAAACGTACATTAGATCGAGGGTGCACGGATATAAAGTAATCCATGCCCGGGAGAACTTAATCACCCGTTGTTAGGAACAGCCGTCTTTTTGGCGACGAGCTTTCCTCATTTTGAAAACCGGGTTGCAGTCTGAAATAACTGCAAGCCATGTAGACATGTTTTGAAAAGTTTGAACTTCCGTTCGAGCTTCATTTAAAGGCCCGTGTCATTATTGAATGACATTTCTAGGTCCGTAAATGTTATCGATAAGCAGAAGACATGTCTTGAAAAACTATTTTTTTTGGTATTTTCTATTTTCTGATTTTTTATGGATTTTTGTTGGTTTTATATTTTTTGTATTTTCTTTTTGATGATGAATATGTACATATTTACATAGGATACTTGAAGCAAATCCGTTACTCATCCTTATCATCCTGAAGATGTTTGAGTGTCTCTGGCTTCATACTCTTCATGCCAAGCCGCGGGAGAATGAATTCGAATCGTTCTCTGGGCAGTGCCTTAGTGAATATATCAGCCAGTTGATACTCTGTCCTCACGAAATACAACTCAACCACTCCCTTCTCCACTTGTTCTCTGATGAAATGATGTCGGATGTCGATGTGTTTAGACCTGGAGTGCTGGACGTTGTTGCAACATAGAGCTATGACACTCTTGTTGTTATAATACAGAGGGATGTGATTGTATGCAAAGCCATAATCCAATAATTGAGACCGCATCCATAGGATTTGGGCACAACAACCAGACATCGTGATGTATTCAGTCTCTATAGACGAGATGGACGTGCTAGTTTGCTTCTTTGATGACCAACTAACTAACTTATCACCAAGGAACTGAGCACTACCAGATGTGCTTCTTCGAGTGTCTTGACAACATGCATGATCTGCGTCTGCGTATGCTGTTAGTGCCATAGCGGTGTCTTTCGGATACCAAAGACCCATATTTATGGTTCCTTGGAGATACCAAAAGACCCGTTTAACTGCTTCAAGGTGCTTTTTAGTGGGCTTAGATTGATATCTAGCACACATGCACACAACAAAAACAAGGTCAGGTCTACTGGCCGTGAGATACATCAGGGATCCAATCATACTGCGATATTGGGTCTGGTCAACAGGGATCCCTGAGAGGTCCTCATCCAGTTTTGTTCGCTCCACCATAAGAGTGTCAACATGGTCACTTTTATGTAGATCAAATTTCTTTAAAATCTCATTAGCGTATTTAGATTGATTTATGAAAATGCCTCTAGGATTCTGAGAAATTTGTAAGCCTAAGAAAAAGGATATTTGACCCATCATCGACATTTGAAATTTAGAGCTCATTTCATTAGAAAAACGGTCACAGTCTTTGGGGTCGGTCGAGGCAAATATGATATCATCAACATATATTTGAACATGAAGAGTGTGTTTGCCTGTTTTCCGAATGAACAAGGTTGGATCGACTACACCCTTGGAGAATCCTTGTGCCAGAAGAAACTTCGACAAAGTGTCATACCACGCCCGGGGTGCCTGCTTTAACCCGTAAAGAGCTTTCTTCAGACGGTAGACATGATGTGGACGATCTGGGTCAACGAAGCCTTCTGGTTGGCTCACATAGACTTCTTCTTTAAGCTCGCCATTTAAGAATGCAGTTTTCACGTCCATTTGATAAACTGTCATGTTTTTGCTGGCAGCATTGGCAAGAAATATTCTGATAGCTTCAAGTCTGGCGACCGGGGCGAAGGATTCTTCAAAATCAAGACCTTCTTCTTGACGATATCCTTTCGCCACAAGACGTGCCTTGTTTTTCAACACGTCACCATACTCGTCAAGTTTCACCTTATAAATCCACTTGAGAGCAATAATCATTGCACAGTCTGGAGGTGGCACTAATTCCCATACGTCCAGTCGATCAAATTCATGGATTTCATCTTGCATGGCTTGAAACCAGCAGTCTTCAGTAACAGCAGATTTGAAGTTTTTTGGTTCGACTTTGGACAGTACTGAATTGTAGAAGCACCACAGAGCATCTGTAGCAAGCTGTTTCCGAGTGGATACCGGTCGAGAAGGGTTCCCAATAATATTATCAAGAGGATGAGAGTCGGTCCATTTGCGGAGATGTTCATGAGGTTGAGTGGATTGGTTGGGTGTAGTAATCGTGAGTATCCCAGAAGATGATGCTTCAGAGTTCGGGTCTGGGGCGAACACATTAACAAATGGTTCGTGCTCAGTTGCAGCAAACGGATTTACTTCAAAAGAATGCTCAGTTGCAACACCGTGATGTACCGAAGATGATTGATGAGCCGAGGATGATGGTGAATGACTGCCTGATGGTGCATCGTGATCAAAGGAGATAGATACTGATGGACCGGTTGGAATGGGACGGTTGGAATGACCGGGTGGAACTGTTGGGGACTTGAGGAATTTGATTGATCACCCGTTGGAGTCTCTTAATATTCATCAAACATCTGTTGAAACAGCACCCAGCTCTAAATATTTATTTGGTGGGAAAGTACATCGGAATAGCAGAGCAGATTTAGGTACGAGCCCGAACTTTAGGTCAAGGCTGTCAAAAGGTTAGGATTGGGTCCCTCTTCCCCCCCCCCCCCCCCCCCCCCTCCCTTCCGTCCCCCCACATGAACTAGAGTTGTACTGGATCCGTGTGCTCAGTTTGTCAAGATGTACGTGAGTAGTTTTTCCATTATTTGTCGGGTCCGTTTGTTGTAGATTCTGTAACCCTTCCTGTTTGGTGCGTAACCAACAAAGAACCCAATGTCTGCTTTAGCTTTCAATTTGCCAAGATCTTCACTGTCGTTTGTTGGGTAGCAGAGAGCCCCAAATATACGTAGGAAAGAGAGATCCGGTTTCTTGTCATGCACTAGTTCATATGGGGTTTTGTTGTGAAGAGTATGTATAAGGGATCGGTTTTGGGTGTAACAGGCAGTAGCCACAGCTTCTGCCCAAAGAAACAAGGGAGCCTTGGAGAATATCAGCATTGTCTGAGCAGCTTCAACAAGAGTGTGATTCCTTCGTTCAACAACGCCATTCTGCTGAGGAGTTCTCAGAACGGTCTTCTCGTGGGTAATGCCAACGCTTTCATAGTAATCTGTCAAATTTTTATTAACGAATTCGGTGCCATTATCAGTCCGCACGAACCGGACAGTTTTGTTGAGACCGACTTAAAGTTGTTTTAACAGATTGATTACAAAAACGGGAGTCTCATCCTTGGATCTTAAAAACTTCACCCATGTAAACCTGGAGTAGTCATCGACTATTACCAAAATGTATTTCTTCCCATTTATACTATGCACTCTTAGCGGTCCACATAAATCCATGTGAAGGGTGTGTAAAACTTCTGTAATGGTGTTAATCGTCTTGGGTTTGTGGGTAGCTTTCCTGCTCTTTCCAAGTTGACATGCCGAACACAAATGATCCTTTTCAAACTTCAACCAAGGTAAACCTCTAACAAGATCTTTACGAGCTAGATCATTGAGAGTGCCAACAGTTTAGTAATTCAGGCGACGATGCCCATCAACCAGGATTGTTCTGGAGGCCTTGTGACAGTAAGCAAATGGGAGAGGACCTCATCATGTCTTCAACAGAAATGGTGTAAAGGTTCGTACCACGGACTTTCCTTTTAATAAGGTCGACACCATCTAAGTCTCGGACGAAACACGTGTGCTTTCTGAAGGCAACTTCAAGATCTGAAATCACAAAAATTGACCGACAGAGAAAAGGTTGTGTCCAAGTCCTTTACATTTAGTATTACCCTGGAATTACACTTTCAACCAATTGACATAATTCCCCATATCTCTCATAATTTACAACAAAATGGTCGTTCCCGAATCGATACAGTCTAATAAACGTTTTTACGAAATTACGGAGCGTGGTGGAGCAGCGATCTCCAGTCATATGTTTTGAGCAGCCTGAGTCTAAATACCAGAGAACGATCTGTACAACCTGCATTTGAACAAAGGCAAAAATGGATATTTGGATACATTGGATCCCCAATTGCAATTAGGGTCCGGTTGGTTAGTGCACGCAAGATTATACGCTACAGGGGCAATAGTTTCCTGTGGATCAGCTTGCAAACAGTCACTCTTAACGTTAAGTAGACCTACTAAAGTGCACTTTCTTCCCTAACGGGGAAGTCTACCAGTGGCTTTTCCATTTGTTTTGCAGGCAAACCTTAGATGGAGTATTCCTAGTTAGAGGCCACTGATCTCCTAAAGGTAATAGTCTGCCAGTGGGTCGCCACTGATGGCCGATGGTGGTAAACAATTTCCCTGTGTGTAGCACCTCCAAAAATCACTTACAACGCAGCGGAATACCAAATGGGGTGTTACTTCGTAATACACAGCAATAGATACAAGAGAACGACCTCTAGGTGTCGTTTGAATAATAAACTTTTGTTGATTTAATAAAAAATCTGAATTTAATAATAATTTGTCCCATATTTGCATCACAATGAAAGCTTGAAGTAAAGATCTTATGTCACATCAAATAGTCCAAGCATCTAATTCACCTGAGAAAAACTGCTTTAATGTGTCAACATTGAAGTGGTGTGTTCATGATTAGTTTAAATATAAATGTAATTCCATGTATATAACTAGTACTATGTATAAATCCCAAAGATTTATAAGAATGCATTAAAAACATTTTGTATGTCATCAAAGTACCAATCTTATCCCAAAGATGTTTATAAGTAATGCATGACAGATGTAATGTCACCAAAATGTTCCAAGTATGTATGTGTCGGGGGGCCCTGTAGTCCCCAACAATGATCCGACATGTTATAACGTTCGTTTACCTGGTGATAGCTAATCACCCGAACGGGGGTTGTCAATCCCGAATAGATCTATTTTATATCATTCACGTGGACATCACGCTATAATGTTCGTTTACCAAGTGATCGCTAATCACCCGAACAGGGATCCACACCCGAATAGATCTATTTCATAACATTCGCGCTCACCCTCCAAGTGATTTACAGTTCATGACGCTGTGACGTAGACTTGTATGTACCCTAATTTGGGCAGGGATACAAATAATGCGTATATATATATACTCCCGTTACCGGTGTCCCCTCCAAGAACACCCGGGCAGTAATGTAATGCGTATATACTCCCGTTACCGGTGTCCCCTCCAAGAACACCCGGGCAGTAATGTAAAAATATGTACTCCCGTTACCGGTGTCCCCTCCAAGAACACCCGGGCAGTAGTTTTATTGCTATCAGTTCAATTAGCCTAAGCTAATCCGAAATTATTTCAAATGTAAAGTATGCATTTGTGACCAAAAATGAAGTCAAATAATGTATCCCATAGCGAGCTATGCAAATAAGTATGTAAACCAATTTGTAAACAATCCTGTAAATGCATTTGTAAACAAGCATGTTCTCACCCCAAATATATGTAAAACCAGTAAAAATGGGGGCTATAACTATCACCTAATCCTTTAACCAATCACATTGTTATAAGATAACCAAATATAAGATTTTGTAGACAAGCATGTATCCCCCTCGCGGGTTATAAAACATTCAAAATATGAAAAGCGAGGTATGAAATCAATTGATTAAAGGACACGATCAATTAATCAATTAAATCACAATGAATCTGCAACGATCTCGACCACGACCTATAATTATGTCGTTCGATTATAACACATAATAAATACGACCAACGATGCGTACATCGTTACCACGAAATCATACATATTTTTATATGTATGCAGTCATATATACATGTGATGAGAAATCCACTTGCGCGTCTTTAAACCTTAACCCTTAGTATATTTTATGAATATATACTATTTTCTGTCCAATATAACTTTATCTATAATTATTTAAGGAAAGTTACTATTTTTAGACCTTCCGTTTTTAGAACCGAATAATGATCTTAAAACTATTAATTTAAAATAATATATTAACCGACATTTTAGTTTGACCGCTAATCTCAACTTTTAAAGCAGGACAATCTCGCGGCATGTAAAAACGTCATTACGAACAACTTTCGTGTTTCGCCGGAAGGCTGAAACGGACTCGAAAGTGATCAAATCATTTAATTAATAAATCTGCCATTTTTAGAAGATGATGCTTCAGAGTTCGGGTTTGGGGCGAACACATTAACAAATGATTCGTGCTCAGTTGCAGCAGACAGATTTACTTTAAAAAAATGCTCAGTTGCAACACCGTGATGTACCGAAGATGATTGATGAGCCGAGGATGATGGTGAATGACTTCCTGATTGAGCATCATGATCAAAAGAGATGGATACTGATGGACCGGTTGGAATGCCTGAGGCTTGAGCTGCGGGGACAGGAGGCATCTGAGGATCACCCGTTGTAGTCTCAAAATATTCATTAAACATCGGTTGAAACAGCAACTCCAATTCTTTATTGTTGGGAGGTACATATGGTTTAGCAGGAGCAGAAGTAGGTACGAGCCCTGAACTTATAGATCCAGGCGTCAAAAGGTTAGGAGCGGGTCCTGAACTGGAGTGTACAGGAGCCGTTTGTCTAGTCAGCTCATCGAATGCAATGTGAATCGTTTCCATGATTTGTCGGGTTCGTTTGTTGTAGATTCAGTAACCCTTCCTGTTTGGTGCGTAACCGACAAAAAACCCAATGTCCGCTTTAGCCTTCAATTTACCCAGATATTCACTGTCGTTTGTTGGGTAGCAGAGAGCCCCAAAAATACAAAGAAACGAAAGATCCGGTTTCTTGTCATGCACAAGTTCGTATGGGGTTTTATCATGGAGAGTATGTATAAGGGATCGATTTTGGGTGTAACAAGCAGTAGCCACAGCTTCTGCTCACAAAAACAATGGAGCCTTCGAGAATATCAACATAGTTCTAGCCGCTTCAATAAGAGTGCGGTTATGTCTTTCGACAACACCATTCTGCTGAGGAGTTCTAGGAACGGTCTTCTCATGGGTAATTCCAACATTTTTATAGTAATCAATCAAGTCTTTATTAATGAATTCGGTGCCATTATCAGTCCGTACGAACCTGCCAATTTTGTTGAGGCCGACTTAAAGTTGTTTTAACAGGTTGATTACGAAGGCAGGAGTCTCGTCCTTAGATCTCAAAAACTTCACCTACGTGAACCTGGAGTAGTCATCGACTATTACCTGAATGTATTTCTTCCCATTAATACTCTGCACTCTCATCGGACCGCATAAATCCATGTAAAGGGTATGTAGAACTTCCATAATGGTGTTAATCGTCTTGGGTTTGTGGGTAGCTTTCCCACTCTTTCCAAGTTGGCATGCGGAGCATAGATGATCTTTCTCAAACTTCAACCGAGGTAGGCCTCTAACAAGATCTTTGTGAGCAAGATCATTTAACGTACCAAAGTTTAAGTGATTCAACCGACGATGCCACAGCCAGGACTTGTTCTTTGAGGCTTTAGACAGTAAGCAAATGGGAGAGGACCTCATCATGTCGTCAACAGAAATGGTGTATAAGTTCGTACCATGACTTCCTTTAATAAGATCGACACCATCTAAGTCTCGGACGAAGCATGTGTGCTTTCTGAAGGCAACTTCAAGATCTGAATCACAAAATTGACCGACAGAGAAAAGGTTGTGTCCAAGTCCTTCTACATAGTATACCCTGGAAATTACACTGTCACCAATGACATAATCCCCATAACCCATAATTGCACCAAAATGATCGTTTCCGAATCTGACAGTCCCGATAAACTTTTTCACGAAATTCCTGAGCCGTGAGCGATCTCCAGTCATATGTTTTGAGCAGCCTGAGTCCAAATACCAGAGAACGATCTGTACAACCTGCATTTGAACAAAGGCGAAAATGGAGATTTGGATACATTGGATCCCCAATTGCAATTGGGGTCCGGTTGGTTAGTGCACGCAAGATTATATGCTACAGGGGCAATAGTTTCCTGTGGATCAGCTGGCATACAGTCACTCTTAAGAGCAGTAGACCTAACTAAAGGGCACTGTCTTCCTAACGGGAGAAGTCTACCAGTGGGCTTCCATTGTTTTGTAGGCAAGACCTTAGGTGGAGTATT
The DNA here is from genome assembly GCA_026074375.1 of Tanacetum coccineum. Taxonomy (NCBI): domain Eukaryota; kingdom Viridiplantae; phylum Streptophyta; class Magnoliopsida; order Asterales; family Asteraceae; genus Tanacetum; species Tanacetum coccineum. The sequence goes on along the minus strand of BQNB010007783.1, from coordinate 67,642 downwards.
CCTAGTTAAAGGCCACTGATCTCCTAAAGGTAATAGTCTGCCAGTGGGTCGCCACTGATGGCCGATGGTGGTAAACAATTTCCCTGTGGCCTTCCAAACTTGCTTAACTTGCTTAACCCGCCACACTTTAGTGGCAGGGGATTGCTTCACAAACATCTCAGAACGCACAACACATTGATCATGATTAACAGAAATTAAGCATTTGTTACAAGTTTTGCAAGAAGTATTAGAATTCGAATTAATTACAGTACGCTTATAGCTAATACTAGAATCAACATGATTCTTATGTTTCTCATTCGACTTATTCATCCTAGAATGGGCTTCTACTTGTTTCAAGGCACTTTTAGCTGGCAAGGTCCTATCTTTCTTTGTATTGCTCCTAGGCTTTGACCTGCTAGCTGCTGAGGCACCTTTTACTCCTGTAGAGGGAATTCCAGGAACGTTAGTCGAGTTTATTTTCTGGTGCTCAACTTGTGGTGGTGTGTTATGAGTCGAGGTTTCATGTGGTTCGACAAAAGTAACTCCCTTTTTCCTAAGTGAATTGGTAGAGGCATTTTGTTTATTGCGAGGGCCAAAGTCTTTAGGACACGTGCCTATTACATATTCTAACAGCTCCTGAGAGTGTTTAGTGTAACGGCAAGCAGATGCAAGAGAGGTATCCAATGGTCTTTCTACCTTAGCATCCTCTACTATTTCACGAAGGGTTTCTACATTTTCCTTAAGGCGTTTGATATAGTGTAGATGCACTTCCTGATTCTTCTTGAGTCTAGGGGGAATTGGTTCAACATCTATAGGATATCTACCAGGAGCCAGCACTTTAGGTTTACTATCAGGTATAGTGACACATTTGGAATTATCTTTAAGTTGAGCCTTAAGGTTTTCAATTTCAGATAACAAAGAGTTGTTCTGGTCAGTGGTTTTGGCACGCGTTATTTTAATTGAATCATACAATTCCTTATAATGCTGCTTAACTTTTGCATTTTCTACCCTAAAGCGTTCATTGAGATCGTGAAGGGCATTGAGCTTTGCAGTTAAATCTTTGTTCTGAGAAACTAAGGCCTTAAGGTCAAAAATGGGATCTGTATCACTATTCTTCTTTGTTAAGCGAGAGATTTTCTCCTTTAATTCACGAATCGTATTGCCTCGACTTTGAATCTGTTCATTTAGTTTCCCAATCACAAACAGTGAATCAAATGAAGGAGCATCCGAAGATGTCACTGGTTTTTTGTTTCCAAAACGTTCTTTGAGATTTTGATACTTTAAGTTGAAGTGTTCAACTTCAAGTTTGGAGAAATGTTTTATCATTGAGTCATGATCATCATTTTGAATCTTGTTTCTCAGATTAAAATTTTCAGATTCAAGGTCGGCAATACGTTTCTGAGCACTAGTGAAAGCATCATGCATGTCAGAAAATCTAGACACGTTTAGTACAGAATCCGTTGCAGTATAAAACACATCTTTGGACAAACATTCAGCAACTAAGTTCTCATTGGTGATGAGAAGGTTTTTCGTCAATCTCACCACTCCGTAAGTCTGTCTCATTCTGGTCCACTTCGGCTTCCAAATTTTCAAAAACGGCTTTCATTGCCCTAACTTCAGTGACTAGAGATTTTTGAATTCCTTCAAAATGTTCTTTGAGTAGATTGAAAAATGGAATTACTTCGGTTAAGTAACACCTTTTTGTTTGTTCAAAACCCCTTTCCCCTTCAGTTATGCCGGTGGTGTGATACGCTTTTTACAAGTTTTCTCAAAATCCCAAAATAGTTGAGTAATTACATACAGACCAATATTTACTTGACTTGTAGTTGGAAGCGTTCTAGGGACCAGATGGGCCGGTGTATTGGGAGGATACACAGTCGCAGGTGGTAGGACAGGTAGGGGTGTTGCATTGGCCTTTAGCTCTTCGGCCTTTCGTTTTGCTAGATCTAAGGACCAAAATACTTTGTTAGGTGATTAGTGAGTCTGAGGGGTGAATGTTGCCATGAAATTTTCTTTTGAGTAGTTTAGGGCATAATGTTAACCCTCTTTTCCACACAGACAGAGTCATTCATTTTCACATGCAGTTTATTCCTAGTAGCTTCAGCTAACTCTAATTCTTCCTCAGACGTTGATACAATTACCGGCACATGATGAGGCTTAAGAAGTTCATCACCATCATATAGTGCCGGTTGGGCCTTTTTGGCCTGTCTGAGGTAAAAAGGGTTCTGGGCACCTAGTGCAGTTTTAGTCTTTTGATCATACACCTGAGTAGGATTTAACATCATATGGACAGTTTGAATGGATTGATCTTGTGAGTGAAGCTTATTCTCAAGTTTATCGTTAAGGTGTTTCAAATTGGAAAAATCAGTCAGGAATTTTGACTCTTTCTGTTTAAACTCTTGTTTCAAAGTCGTTACAGTTTCTTCAATTATCTTATTGTTTTCCATAGTTGACTTAAGTTGTAACTTGAAAGAATGAAGTTCCTTTTTAAGATTTTCTTCCGTTTTATTACGATTTTGAATAAGCATACGCATTTGATCATCCATTCGCTGTTCACGTTCAGTCAGTTCAAACTTAGCACGTTGCTCATAGATGGCAACCTGTTCCTTGTAGATCTTAAGTTCAGTTGCTATTGGGTCATGAAGAGCGAATGCATCATTAACAGGCAATACACATACACTACTTAAGGCGGAAGATGCACAACTTGGTACACCAGAAATGTCATTGTCCGACAAATATTGTTCATATGGAGTAACATTACTGTTACCCATATGGACACTAGTTGTGTCAATAACATCTGACGGTTGTACTTTATTATGAACCTCATGTTCGTCCTGATTAGAGATACTATGATCAATAGCATTTTCTAGAATATGTACCTCAGATAAGATTGATGCATTGGATGGACCAGCTTGTGGATTTGCTGACCCAACTAAGGACAAATTGGCCATGAATATTGACTGAGCAGTCAGTTCATCATCAACATCTGAATCAAAAGCGTCACATTCATCTGCCTGGAAGATGTTGTCCTCATTCAGAGCTAAGTCTTGGACCGGTTGATTATCCACATCTGCATCAAAGGTGTTGCCCTGTTCACCAGCCAGAAAGAGTAGTTCCTCTTTATCCAAAACTGCACCATTCTCTTGTGCTTGCATCAGCAGCATCTTATCCTTGAAATAATCAGAATTCTGTAGACGCTTTGGCTGAGTACAGTTTCTTGCAATATGTCTAACTCCATTACAATTATAACACTTGACATGTTTCCCTTGACCTGCATTGGCATTCCTAGCTCTATTCTGTACACCCCCATTTCCTGCTGTACCATTTCCCCAAGCCAAATACCTCTGATTCTGATTCTGTCGCCCTTGAACATTCTGAACTACTACCCGACCATCTTGAATAGTTGCTTGATTCTAGGTGTTAGATGAGGTTTGAAGTTTATTGTTAGTCTGAGGAAGCGTTGCTCTGAAGGATTAGGCAAGGAGCACCATTTGTTTGGTGAGGTTGTCAAGTATTTCATCAGTTTGAGTGTATCCGGAGTCAATTTGTGATGTTTCAGGGAATTGTAGGTATTGTGGTGATTGAGGGTTTGTTGATGAAGAAGGATATTGATGAGACTAGACATGTAATGATTGGGCATGAGGTTGGACCGTTGACACAAATGTAAGTTGATCATTCATAGCAGGAGTGATTCTCTCAATAATCAGTCGATCTTGTGCAGCATGCTTTTCATGTTGTTTTAAGTATGCATACAGCTGTTCGTGATTTGTCTCTTTCAGACCTTTGTTGAGTTTAACGGCTGTCACGAACATATCCCATTCAGGTTACATATTGTTCACGAACTTGGAGTTCAGTTGAATGTTAGGCATTGTCATTCTGATATTCCTCATGTCATTGACCAGCTTGTGAAAGCGAACATAGTACTCATTGATATTTTCACCTGGAAGCATCTTGAATCGCTCAAACTTATCGTATAATTGAGATTCTCTATCTTCTTTTGTGAGTTCAGAACCAGCCAGAAGCATTTTGACGTTGTCCCAAATTGCTTTTGCTTCAATGTTGTGATTGATGAGCTTGTAGATATCTTTGGGAAGTCCTTGAAGCACAATATTGGTGGCACGGACATCTGCATCGTATTGTTTCTTCTCCGTGTCACTGAGGTCCTCATATGTACGAGGCCTTTCTGGTCTAAGAAGGACACATCCCTCAGGGGTAGTTCCAAGGGCATCCCTTGTGGTTCCAAGCTCGAATGGTCCTTGATCAATCGACTGAAGAATTTGCAATCCATTTTCCTTTCCCCTACAGTACAATCGGATTCGTTGTGACCATGATTCGTAATCAGTCCTATCGAGCATAGGAGGGCGGGTATCGGAACCGGCCGCTTGAATATCATCTGAATTACTGGACATGGTTGATTACTTGTATTATGATAAACTTTGGATCGGTACAATGATTAGTGATTGTATGTTAAAAGTGATGATTGTTTGTTTGATTAGGTGATATGTTGTTTGATTGTGATTTGGTTTGGTTGAAATAAATTAACGTAATGAAGTTAATGAAACTTAGGCAAAACGCAGTGAAGAAGCCTAGACAAAACGCAGTGAAGAATGAAATTTTGCCAGAGTAACTTCTTATCAAAACGCAATATGGTCTTCAAGCAAAACGCAATGGAGGTCTTGAGCAAAACGCAGTGATATTGAAGCAAAACGCAGTGATAACTTGAAGTAAAACGCAATGAGGTCTTGAAGCAAAACGCAGTGATATTAAAGCAAAACGCAGTGATAACTTGAAGCAAAACGCAATGAGGTCTTGAAGCAAAACACAGTGAGGTCTTGAAGCAAAACGCAATGAGGTCTTGAAGCAAAACGCAATGAGGTCTTGAAGCAAAACGCAGTGAGGTATTCAAGTAGGCAAAACGAACGTTCAATAACAAAATGCAGTTGACCAAAATCTCAACCCAAATATGATAAAAAACGCAGTACTGTTGTAGATATCAAAATGACAAAACGCAGTGTACTATTTGAGGCAAAACGCAACCAAGAATGTCTCACGAGAGGCAAAAACGCAGTGAGAGATACTACGAATTTTACCTAAAAATCACCCTTTTGAACGTTTTTGCTTGGTTTCTTTTGTACAACTTGATCCTAGAAGGTTATAACAACTATAAAACACTAACTTATAACATCCACAAACCGTGATAATTCAATGAGTTGTCAAGAAAAAGGACCACTAAACTTCAAGAACCAAACTTTTGATCTATACTAACAAGAAAAGAACGACACACAATTATCTAATCATCCATGGGCTTGATACCTATTGTAGTATATTAGATATCACAAATACCAAGCTTAGGAATGATGGTTGCCAACTTTCTTGTAGAGAGAATGTGATAGTCTAGTAAGAGAAAACCCCTTCAGTGTGTGTATTATCAAATAAACAACCAACCCCTTCCCATGGCTAGAAAGGGGTATTTATACAAGTGTTTTGGTGCCCCTAAATGGGCTATGGAGTGGACTAACAAATGGGTAAAGACCTGGCCCAACACCATAAGTCGTACGGTAACAAAAGATTAAAACTAAAATACGAGGCTATACCTTGTGCTTGATCTGACACGGTGACTCGAGTCTTTTTACATGGATTTTCATATTTCTAAAAGGTCCAACCTTTTCCAGTACCTTGAAAGGTCCAACATATCTAGGGTTTAACTTCCCCCGTTTGCCAAAACGTACGACCCCTTTCCAAGGTGAAACTTTGAGCATAACTCTATCCCCAACTTGAAACTCCATCGGCTTACGCTTTAAGTCGGCATAACTCTTTTGTCGGTCACGAGCGGCTTGCATTCTTTGCTTGATCTGAATGACCTTCTCAGTTGTCTCTTGGACCATTTCTGGACCGGTAAGTTGAACTTGCCCGACCTCGGCCCAACAAACAGGTGAACGACACTTTCGACCGTAAAGTGCCTCGAAAGGTGCAGCCTTGATGCTAGCGTGATAACTGTTGTTGTAAGAAAACTCAACCAGTGGCAAATGTCTAACCCAACCATTTCCAAAGTCGATCACACAAGCACGTAGCATATCCTCGAGAGTTTGGATAGTTCTCTCGCTTTGTCCATCAGTCTGCGGATGGTACGCAGTACTCATATCCAAGTTAGTACCCAAAGCCTTCTGAAGTGACCTCTAGAAATTTGATGCGAATCTAGGGTCACGATCACAAATGATCGAGACAGGTATTCCATGCCTCGTGACTACCTCCTTCAGGTACATTCTCGCCAATTTCTCCATGGAATCAGTCTCTCTTATTGGTGTAAAGATTGCAGACTTAGTAAGTCGGTCAACAATCACCCAAATGGTGTCATATCCTTGCGATGACTTAGGAAGCTTTGTGACAAAATCCATTGTGATGTTATCCCACTTCCATTGGGGTATCTCGGGTTGTACCAACAAACCCGATGGCCTTTGGTGTTCAGCTTTGACTTTAGCACACGTCAAACATTTGCTAACATAGGTGGCGATGTCGGCCTTCATATTGGGCACAAATATGCTTTTTTTCATGTCCCTGATACATCTTGTTAGGAAGAGGATGGAGTATTTTGATTTGTGAGCTGTGCAATGATCACAGTCCTCAAGTCACCATAACATGGCAACCAACTCCTGCCATTTAAGCATAAGGTTCCGTCAGCGCGGGGTTCTAACTTTTCCTTCGGTATATCCTTCCTGATCATACCACCTACATCTTCGTTCTTGAGATTCTCTGGTTTCTGTGCTTCGGTCTGAGCATTCAAGATTTGTTTAGGAAGATCCAAACCAATAGTCATCACTAAGGCTCAGTCTTAATGGTTTAATTCTCTCTTTCCTGCTCAAAGCATTAGTAACAACATTTGCTTTCCCCGGGTGATAACGAATCTTACAATCATAATCACTGAGCAACTCTAACCAACGACGTTGCCTCATTATTCAAATCCTTTTGGTCAAGTATGTGTGTTAGACTATTATGATTATGAAAACAGCTACACTTGGTTCCTACATGTAGTGCCTCCAAAGCTTTTGAGCAACACCACTTGCACAAGTTCCAATCATGAGTAGTATAATTTCTCATGAATCTCTTAAGCTGTAGTGATGCTTAAAGCATCACTTCTTGTTTTGCATCAATACCGCACCCAATCTTTTATGTGACGCATCACAATAAACAAAAAAGTTCCCAGCTCCTTAAGGGAGAGCTAAGATGGGTGCACTACATAACTTATGCTTTAATGTCTGAAAAGCTATTTCTTACTTGTCACCCCATTCAAAGGCGACTTTCTTCTGAGTGAGTTTGGTCATTGGCTTAGCAATTTTTGAATTTCTTTAATGATCGTAGTAGTAAAACGCAAGACCTAAAATTACGAATCTCCGTTGGAGTTCTTAGGAGATGCCAATCTGTTAATGGATTTGGTCTTGGCGGATCCACGTGAATGCCTGGACTATCAATCCTCGTGGTCCGAGAAATGATTACCTTAGGAATCCAAAATTCACGTTTTGAGAATTTAGCGTTCAACTATACCTTCTTAAGCAATTCTAAAAATTTCCTTAGATGCTCTCATGTTTTCTTTCTTGTTCTTTGAATAAATAAGTATATCATCAATAAAGATAATTACAAACTTATCCAAGTATGGTTTGCACACTCGATTTATGAGGTCCATGAATAACGCAGGTGCATTTGTCAAACCAAATGGCATCACTTGGAACTCGTAATGACCATACCGAGTCCTAAATGCCGTCTTCGAAATATCTTCTTCACGTACTCGAAGCTGATGATAACCCGATCGCAAGTCTATCTTTGAATAAACACTGGATCCTTGTAGTTGATCAAACAAATCATCAATCCTTGGGAGAGGATAACGATTCTTCACCGTCAGTTTATTCAATTCCCGGTAGTCGATGCACATCTAGAATGATTTGTCCTTCTTTTTGACAAACAAGACTGGAGCACCACAAGGTGAGGAACTGGGTCTTATAAAGCCCTTGTCGGATAGTTCTTGCAGTTGTTCCGACAACTCTTTCATTTTAGAAGGAGCTAATCGATAGGGTGCTCGTGCTACAGGTGCAACACCAGGCATCAAATCGATTTGGAATTCCACTTGTCGAGTCGGTGGAAGACCCGACAAATCTTCAGGAAATACTTCAGGAAAATCTCGAACGATTGGTACGTCCTCAAGTCGCTTCTCCCCCGACTTGTCTTCAGTCTCTTTCGTAGTAACATGTGCTAAAAAGACATGATGTCCTTTTAACAAATATTTATGAGTTTTGGTGCACGAAATGATGTTCAAACGAGTCATGTATCCCTGATTACTTCCGTCACCATGAACAATTAAGGTTTCATTTCCCTAGGGAATACGAACGATCTTCCAGGCACAATCAATGAGAGCGTGGTACTTTGACAACTAGTCCATACCGATTATGACGTCGAAGATACCAAGTTCTATGGGCATTAAGTTGATGTTGAATGGATGGTCTAAGAAGTTTAACGTACAACCCCAGCATTGATAGTGTCATATCCTTATTTTTTCCCGTCGGCTAGTTCAACATCATAATAATGGTCTAATGTAGTTGGTGTGATATCAATTAGGGAACTAAATGTAGTAGATATAAAACTTATATCGACACCAGTATCAAATAAGATAGAAGCATAGCGGTCGTTTAGAAGGAACGTATTTGTAACGACGTTGGAGTCTGGGTTTGTTCCCGCATTTCCCACCACATAAACCTTGGCTAGTGCATTAACATTCCCACGTTGGTTACTACGATTTCCATTCTTTAGCTTCGGGTAGTCTCTCTTAAAGTGCCCTTGAACACCACACTCATAAAAAGTGCCAGCATTCTGAGTTGTTCCAGAGTTCCCATGATTGTTATTATTACCATTGGGACCAGAACTCCTACAGTCACAAGCCGGATGGCCGATCTTTTTGCACTTATTACACCTGGAAGCACATGGCCCTTTGTTGGTGATTGTTGCATTTTGTATGAAAGGGCAATGATCCCGTGTCCCTCTTTTCACCCAGGCCTAGCAGTGTAAGCCCTCCCAATGTTATGTCTCTTGTTTTGTTGTTGGTGCCCCTGATTGTTTCCAGCATTAAATTCTAACTTCCTCTTCTGCTCAACTTGTCTTTCAGTAATAGTGAGGACTTTTTGATCCATCTGATCATTGGCAAACTCAATTGCTTTCTCTATCATCTTGGGTTGATATGACATTACATTTCCCCGAATCATATCAGGAAGTCCACCAACATATTTCTCAACTTCCTCTGATTCCTCGTGGAACATCCTTCCACACATCAGTGCAAGCTCTTGAAAATGCAGAGTATAACTTGCGACATCAGTACCTTTTACTTTTAGGTTCTAGAGTAATTTCTTCTTCTTGATTTAACTCTTGGGCTGTATTTGATGCCATCATTTTCTTTTAGTACTTCTAGTCTATAGTCATAGGCGACATCCTGAGGACAGTCTTCTTGTGGTGTTCCACCTGTTAGGCATTTCTAAGGAAAGTGCATGTAGCAACTTAACTTGGTTCTCCACAGCACAGTTGCGGGTGATATGAACCACTGATTCCATATCTTGAACCACATTTGACAGCACAACCACTCCTTCAGTACCCTTATAAGTAAGGGGCTTGCATTTCTGATTATCTTGGACGTACACTCACGCGGAGTGCGTACAGTTCCTTTAATTCCAGTGTCAGAATTGTGGCTTCCGTCGCCATGGCCATTAGTTCTATTTTGAAGAGTTTCATGATTAGCAAGTGCCACAGACACTCTTGCTTCAATTTTAATGTTTAACAGCAGCAGCTGTTATAGGGGTAGCAGCCGTAACAGCAGCCCCTTGCGGTAGCGAGGATCTTTTGGTGGATATCTGTTACTACATTACAACATTATAAAACCACGTGAGGGGGGGGGGTGTTTCATAAACATCACATCGTGGATAATGGGGTACAACTATATATATAACAGATACATCACACAATGAGTAGGCGACATGACTAGGATCACAAACACATAACAGTAATTGATGATCGAATAACCATAGTACATACACATTATATGATAACAAGATCACATCACACAGTGATTATTAACATGAACATGGGATCACAATATGTAACAGAATTGAGTTCGACATGACATTAATATATCCATATCATATATAACTGCGATAAAACATACATGAGTGTCTGATTCAAAGATATAAAAATAAAACGTTCCTACTGTCGTGCTAGCTGGTCATTTAAACCATAATAATAGCCGGCTTAACATAATGTTTTAGCACTGAATATGTCTGATGATGTGTAATATCCTAGGCGGAAACTACATATTTTTACTTTTATCATTTACGTTCTATATACTTAACAAACAACCAAAACAAAAAAAATACATCACAAAAAACTAACAAAAAAACTCCCTTTACAAAACAACAAAAACAATTAAAAATAAATAAAAAACAGCGCCTCGCGATCATCTACATGAGTTCTGACCCTCTAGCCTGACGTGCCTGAATCTGACCTAATGCCGCTGCAACTTGTCCTTGTAGTGATGAAACATGTGTAATCAATGTCGTCATTAGTGATTCCTGTAAGGCGATATGGTAATTGTAGGATCCCTAGATCATTCCATGGATTAAGCACAAGATCAATGGCACAAGAGATTAAACATTAAAGAACTTTTGAATTGAGAAATAAATTTGGCTACAATCCTAAAGAGATGAAAAATGAAATGAGATAGCTAACCGTTTTTTGACTAAGGACTAGGTCTATTTTTACTAAAGGATTTGCCTTTTTGGGGGCCTTTGGGCTTTGATGGGCTTTTTCATTAATGGCCCGTTTACATAATATTACACGCTTAAACGAGCTAGACTTTTGTCTTGTATCTTCGAGTGACCGAAGCTTCTTTGTTCGGGTCCATTTATGTGATCCTAACAATCTCCCCCTAGATGAGGTCATGAGAAGTTGTTTGAAGCTCACTCGTGCTTGTCTCTTTAGCTCGTTGTTGATAGGGTACTTCACTTGTTGTGCTTTGGTAATTCAATCTTTAACACCTTGATCATGATCTTCAGAACTTGATGTGATGACTTGATCTTGATCTTTGACTTGTTTAAGCTTTACTTCTCTGAATTACTTTGTGATCTTCTTTCACTTTGACTTTGCCATACGCTGATCTTTAGTCTCACATGCTCATATCTGTTGGAATCTGGAAAGCTTTGATGATGTATCTTCTTCTAATCTCCATAACGTTTAGCATTTGAAGAAGACATTGATTTTCAGAGATTGTGCGGAAGCTTTGTATGTAAACTTTCTTGATTTCTTCAGATATGTGAGTAAGGATATGAGCATGTCTTGCATCGGATACTTTGAGTCGTCATTCGCTATGATAGAACAATTTAGTCACCAACAAAAACATTTTGTTATGTAAAATCCACTTAATGTGTTCTAGAAAAACATTTTGTGAACACACAAAGGTTTTATATTTTGAAGGGACCGAGTATAGACGATACTCAATCTGGTCGGTTACATTAACCTCTGATTCCGTGAGGATCAATGATTACAGTATGAATACTGCACCTGTGATCAGATAGATTCATTAAAAGAACCTTCTTGACAGGTTTTCCGGCACGTGACAAGCTAGTTCCTCTAATACCTAAGTATCAGATTCCCTAATGTTCGCCGTTCTCTAGACCAGATGTCCGAAGACTAACACACTATAAGTATTTCTACTAATAGAATGGTAAAGAGTGAGTCAGTACAGTTACTATCTGCTGACTATACCGTACAATTCCTTTTTCAGCGTTTTACTTCTTAATACAATTAAGTACCGTAGAAGGCCTGTGGCAAAAATGATTTGAAAAACATTCGATGTGCTTATAAAATTTGTTTGGGGCACAAACGAAAGTTTAAATCAGAATGCTTCTGATGATGTTTTGAAATATATCCCGAAAGATATGAAGTGCCTTGGGAAATCCAAACTTGTACAAGTACATTTATGGAAATCCACTTCACTAGTGGGCGCAATCCGAAGACCAGGCATGAGCATTCTTACGAATACCCTATTGTTACAACATCTCATTTCTTCCATGATTCCACAAGATCACATTTCACTAACATGAAACAAAAGATTCTTTGTCATTTATCAAGATACGTGTGTATAACACAAACTTTTGGTACCTTGACATTTTTGATCATATTAACACTTATGCTCCCCCTACACATGTGCGTCGATAATCGAAAGATGTTTAGCACATGCATGGATAGGACTTAGCATTTTAGAATCAATCGAATCATTAATTATCCGTTTTACATGTTTAAGTCACATTTTCTCCCCCGATCAAAAGTATGAAACTTGTGAATGGTTTTGATCTAGAATGGACTTAAAATGTATCAATCTCCCCCTCAAAGTATGAGGTGAGGTGAAATAGCACAAATATCAAGTGAGCAATTGAAACAAGACCTTTAGAATACCCAGACAGGAATGATACTGCAATCTGTCTTGAACTTGTAAGCGGTTGGTCGTGTCAATCTTTCAGCAATAGAATCAGCAACAGTACGTCCTTTTGACCTGCAACAACTGTTAGTATACCTGATTCTCCCCCTCAAACAATGACCCGTGTCAATGTTTGATTTGGTTAACCCGAACATGTTTGATAAAACAAGTTGTTTATGAGAAAAATGGTTCGGGGCTTAGACAACTTCTTGTCTGTAAAGAAATAATGCACTGAAACGTACACTAAATCTCTGGGATAAGACCGGGTTACAGTCTGAAATAACTGCAAGCCATTTTTTTTTTTTTAAAAAGACACAAATATACAAAGGATACAATGCTTAGCATTCAAAAATACCAGATAACCCCTTGGAACCAGCCTTTCGATCACTAAGTTTACAATCAGTGAACCTAGAGATCATAGTAACTTTGGAACTAGAACTAACACTCGGGGTAAGTTCTAAAGGCTCAACAATGGGTTCCATTATCCTAGTTTAAAGGACAGGTATCAAAATGCAAAATGTCGTCCAGTGGGTTTTCCACTGAGGCTTATCACTACCAAAAACCTTCTAGTTTGGTCTCCAAGGCTGTCTTAGTAGTGTTCACATTATGATTCCTGGTTGCTTTCCAACTGCTTAGTATGATTCCCTACTATGTTTGGCCTGGGGTTTGGGTATGTCACAGACTTCCAGAGAACGAATCACAACTGATTATGGTCAACAACCGTTCACCTTCCTATTGTGATATGCTGCTCTCCTCGCGATCTATCACTTTTATTGGGCATGATATGAATGGTTCCGGTGTGGCTCTTGGCATAGGTTTGCGAGATTCAGTGGTAGTTTGGTTCTTTAATACAAATATTACAGATAACATTAGCTTCTTGTTTTGTTGCAACTAGTGGTTTCTGTGTGGGTCTAATTGAAGTCCTGGGGGTTCTTGAAAAGTAACTTGCTTTTTCTTAGGCACGGGGTGTGGTTTAAACCCAGTTGGCTCTTTTTGGAGGTGAAATTGTACTTTGAACTTTTGGTAGACATCCCTGAAGCAAGTACTTTTAGGTTCCAGAGGCTGTAGATCCAGCCACTCTTTTGCCACCATAACTCAGTTTTCAGTTTTGGCATTCTCACAGTTAAGCATTAATCTTTTCATTGTACGCAGTACGTGAGTGAGTAATTCGCCTTGACAAGTTCATCATACCGTTCTTTTGAGACTCACATTTTCTACCTTAAGGCCATCTAGCTGAATCATAAGGAGGTAATAACGTATCGTTCAACTGATTCTGTCATTTCTAAGGCCTGTTGGTCACAACTACCTCGTGAACCTACATCAACACCATTCATGATATACCTATTGGGTGGTATACAAGAACGCTTTTCCTCTCGTCCCCCTGTTTCCGCACTGAACCAGATTGGTGGGTGGGGTTGGATAGGTGGGGGGGGGGTGTGGGGTGGGGGGGTTTGTGTTTGGTTGGGATCTGAGCTTCTAAATTCCTGATAGGGTGTCTTTTTTCCTTGAAGCTGATCTTTTAACTTATTTATTTCAAAAATAGCATTGGAGGCACTAGAAGTGTATATGCACTGTTTATAGTTTTGAAATTTAAGTTGTAAATCAATATGGGTCTTTTGTAAATGAGAGTTACGTTTCTCAGATTTAATGACCTCTTTTAGTGTTTTAAAACTTCAGCTTCAAGTTCAAGAATCTTTAGTGTGTTCCCATCGATGCCGATCTAAGATCTCGCAAAGGCAATTCGAAGTAGGGGCACAACAATATCGAAGTAAGCACAATAGAGCGAGATATCGTTTCTAAAACATTCAGCAATTAAGCGCATTTTGATTAAAAGATTTTTCTTCTCTATGGTCAGGTTCTTGTTATCAAGAAAACATTGTTCGATTCGCATCCAACTCATCAGAATCTGTTCATATTCTTTTACTTCTTAAAAATTGTTTTGCATTTAGCAATTCTATGTGTTTTTTTGAAATGGTCATAAAATGGACCATAGTTTTTCAACAAACTGTTTGCATAATCAAAACACATTCGGAAACATAGAGGGTTTTTGTTTGTTCGTTCATTTATGCTACCTTCAAATTGATGAAAAAACGGCATTAACCTGTTTGAAATGAAACAGAACTTGACTCGAGGTCGACTTCTATGAACCAAAAGAGTAGCGTGTGTGGCTGTTTACTAGCTTACGCAATTTCGTTGGCAGAAAGCCAATACACCTGATCTCCAGATAGTTCCTTCTGAGGAACGAACATAAGGGCATTAAGCTTGGCATAGAAGTCGTTTGCGGGTCTAACATGTCCTGGTTTTTCATTCATCTTTTTCATGCTAACCACTTGGTGTAACCAGAACATCTCCACTAACCATATACTCAACAGGGTGGTGATTGGGATACATAAAAGGGTGATCACATCTAAAAAACAGTTAGCACGCCTTAGCCAAAACCTAGACCTGGGTTTGCGAGTGCCTAGATAGTCCTTGTGCAAGCATTGGTGCCCTTATAGGTTTCTTTGGAAAGCAGTGGGAATAGTTTGTGTGGCATGTTAAATCTTTTGCATCATAATCTCTTGCAACTTTGTTAGCATTCTTAAACAAACTATTTCACTAGAATAACTATCTGCTAGATTCCTTTTCTCAATAAAATCTTTTCTTTCAGATTTAAAAATGCAATTGATTTCTCTTTCCTGAAAGAGTGGAATTTAAGCAAAACGTTTTCTTGCACAAGTTCAGCGTTACGCTATTAACGCTGAATCACTAGGGCTTTGTGTTCGCTGACTAACTTGTTTCAAGATCAGTTTGACCTTGTGGGTTAATCAGACGACATATTTCTTGCTTACATTAAAAGCTCATTGTTTAAGTCTCGATTCAAACATTTTTTCTTGGTTAACCTAAGCATTCCTCTAGTTGGGTTTGCAAGTCCCAGTAAAGATGTCAATCATAGAAACTTTATCAGATGTTCCCAAGCAGATACCTCAGTTGGCACATTTGGGCTTTGTGTCAAGAAGATACGATATACGGGATCAGTATTGTCATCAATCTTAGTCCTCAGCATCGAGTCTAAATTTTCTTCCTGTGTCATCTCCTGACTCAACTGATAAGACCACTTATCAAAGATTTGATTGTCATTGATGTACCTCATTGACTTTACTATGGTGGCACTGGTGGATGACAAGTTGGCCATGAAAGCGGCAGCAGCATTGGGGCCTTCATCCACGTCTGAATCATATGCATCCTCATGGTTGACTTCGAAGATATTTGTTGTAGTCATTGCCAGAGGTTGATCAAGTTTCTGACATTTGTTGCCCATTGAATAACGTTGTTTATGAATTATCTGATCTTAAGTGATTGGTTGAGTGGTGATTTGGTTTGAAGTTTATGATTTTCGGGTAAATGTTAAACAGTAAAATGCTTTTTGAGGCTCTAAATGACCCCGAAGGGCTTAAAAATGACGGGCTCTCGCTCAAAGAGAAAGATCTTGACCGTTTGGGCCTTTCCGAGGCGGTAATTAAAAATTTCGAACAATCCGACACAAAATTATTGTTGCGGTAAACAGGTATTTTGCGCAAAAAACAAGCAAACGCAATGAGGTTGGGTCAAAACCCGCAAAATTTGGAGTTGTTGTCAAAACGCAATGATATCACCTCAAAACGCAATAAAATTTTTTCTCAACAACCTATGAATGTTTTCTCAAAACAATGAAAGTTTTCTCAAACGCAATGAAATCTTCCTCAAAATGCAATGAAATTTTCCTCAAAACGCTAATAAATTTGGAGTCAAAAGCAATGGCTTGAACATTTTGGCACGTAGCGTTTTAGTCAAAACGCAATAAATCTTCAAACGCAACCTGTATGCTCAAAACGCAACATGAAAATCCTCAAAACGCAACATGAAGATCCTCAAAACGCAACATGAAGATCCTCAAAACGCAATATGAAGATGCTCAAAACGCAATCAAGAAAAAATCTTCTATATATTTTGTAAATCCACAAATAGCTTGCCAATTCAATTCGAACCATCAATAAAGTACCCCCTTTTATTTTTTGTGATTCTTCGATCAGACACAAAAAAAAATCCGAACCCACTTTTTTTTAAAAAATTCAGGTTCAAAAAAAAAAAAAACATCCAAACAATCACTTTTGGCTCTTGATACCAATTGTAGGATCCCTAGATCATTCGATTAACACAAGATTAAACTTTAAATTGACTTGTATTAAAGAGAAACAAAGAACAATGGTGTGGCAACAAAACACACAAAAAATAAAACTCTAAATATCTAAGTTGCTTCCCTAAAAAATGAAGAGAAAAAGGCTTTATATAGCCTCTCTAGGGCCTTGGCCTTTGGGCTATGATGGGCTTTTTCATTAAAGGCCCATTTACATTAATTTACATTGTCTTTCGAGCTAGACTTTTGTCTTGTATCTTCGAGTGACCGAAGCTTCTTTGTTCGGATCCATTTATGTGATCCTAACATAAAGTAAAGATCAAGAATGTTTTGAAGGAACTTGAAGTTCACAAGTGAAATCAAGTTAGGGGAGGAATGTTGGGAAAATAGATTGTAACGAGACTAATACTGGTATAAACGATTAAGTCTGATAGTGATAGTTAGTTCTGTTATATTAAAGTTTAATAACTGGCAAGTAACTAAGTTAAGTCTGGCAGTACTAAGTTAGTACTGTAGAAGTAGCAGTACTAGAGTTAGTAAGGTCAAAGTTAATTCTATCCATATTAAGTCTGTTATGAAACAGAATAGTAATAGTTATCTTAGAGATATCTTAGGAGATATCTTAGGAAAGGATATGTATTATCCTTTGACACGGTTGTAAAGTCCATTAGGGGTTCCTTGGTGTATAAGAGGAACCCTAAGGCACAATGTTATGTACAACGTTTTAGAGAAATATCAATAGAAGCATAGAGTCTTGTATACAAAGTTATATTAACGTTTCTTCTTTACTCTTGTGTTAAGATTCCGCATTAACACTTGATAATTCATAGTCAGTGTCTCTCATATAGTAGATTTGGATTTATCCAAGTTATCTATCGTCCTACAAAGGCTAGTCAGTCCTAAAACTAAGACTACACTGCATTAACTCACAAAGTACCGCCGGTTTTTATACGAAAGTACTCCGCAACTTCGCTTCGAACATTAAGATATTTGCACCGACATAGACGAAGTACCCGCACATGTAGAATGTGAGCGCCGCACTTTGACCCCTTACTTAGCCTATAAGAATAGAGACGAATTTTTTCAAGCATTTAGCATACCTCTCACACATTCATTCTCTCCATCCAAAGCTTTTCACAATACAATCTCCTCTCAAACTTCTTTGAGTAGAAAATCAAAGAACAAGAACACCATCATATTATTTTATTGAAATAAAGGTTTGTATAAAATTCGATAACTTGTTAGCCTGTAATTTTTGATCCATATTCTTACCCGGCATAGTTATGTTTCTTGTTTCTCTACTTTAAGTTTGTTATGAACTTCATACCAGGTAAGAGGCCAAATCTTCTTCAGTGACTACTCGGTGAAGTTAATAAATGAAATAAACGTATGGTATAATTGCAACTTTTAATCTTAAGATTATGTTGACATCCTATCGATCTTATCTCATCAACTTTGGATTATCAAAACTTTGATGTATGACCTCATAACGGGTATAGGGTCAAAGACCTGTTGTGAACAATATAGTTTAAAGATATCTACGGGTCCTTATCCGTTCAAAGAAAATCCGCTTACGTTTATTGATAAACAAAATAGATTTGATATAAATATTACTAAGTATTTGGTAACACATTGATCGAGTTAACTAGATATAAGTCTTAAGTTAAACAAGTTAATTTATGAAAATGTTTTCTGACGAGAAACCCTTTTTATAAGTTTAAGTCCTAAATCTAAGATCGTAATTATCACCATTGCTTAGGAATTATATGAACTTCCGAGTATGCATATCCTCATATTGAATCCACAATAATTTAGTCTTACAATTGTTAAATTTATTTTTAACTACGATGATTTGAAACATAAATCGAAATCCCTGTGACGAAACTGTCTTACAAAAAATGTTATACTACTATACTGGGTTTATACTTTTCCCGTGTGGTTTTTCCATTAAATATTCCGGTAATTTTAGTCTTATAATTGAAAGCTTTTAAACACATCAAAGTTTTTGGCTCCGCTGCCAGGGGAATTTTAAAAGCTGCTCTGTAATCAAATTTTTAAAATATTTTTAACCACCCTTTTTTTTCAAAATCGTCCGTACAGTTTTCCTGGAAAACTGAACCAAAAACAAATTCACCTAGGAAGCATTACATATGCTTCCATCTCTGAACTTAGTTGCAACACTTCCTAACCTGAATGTTAATCCAAATCGAAGACTTCATTCGACAACAGGAGAGTTCCATTCGAACAAGAAACGAACCACTGCCACAACCAAAAGTTTGTTTATGCTCTGATTACTTGACCATCAACTATTTTCATCACTTTCTATATCCTTGAAATTACAATCCAATGAAAGTTGAAAACCCATTGGGCTGCCGACCATGTTGTCACTCTGACTCCCAGTTCCGCAATAACCATTCCTGAAACCGTAAACGAATTTTCCATTAAAGGTAACCACTTGACTCTCGTCAAAGGAAACCAATTTGATGGTAGAATTAAAACCGATCCACTCAAACATATTCACGAATTCCTCAGAATATGTGATATGTTTAAATACAAAGACAC
This sequence comes from Tanacetum coccineum, assembly GCA_026074375.1. Classification (NCBI taxonomy): domain Eukaryota; kingdom Viridiplantae; phylum Streptophyta; class Magnoliopsida; order Asterales; family Asteraceae; genus Tanacetum; species Tanacetum coccineum. Next base: position 48,443 of record BQNB010007783.1, on the reverse strand, counting down.
CGAAAATGAAGCTGTCCGTTTAATGATGTTTCCCCTATCACTCATGGGTGAAGCAAAAACATGGCTGGATGAACTTAATGAAGGAACCATCGAAACATGGGTTGAACTTTGAACTGCCTTTATTAGCCGATTCTTTCCCTCAGCTCTTTTCAATCGACTACTCAAAGAAATCCAAGCCTTTTCTCAACATGAAAATAAAACTTTAACTGAAGCTTGGCTCCGTATGAAAGAAATGCTCAGAAATTGCCATGATCAAAATTTATCCAAAGGAAATATCATCAAAATCTTTTATCACGACCTCAACGAAATAACCCAGAAAGTTCTAAATGCCGCAACTGGTGGTATTTTCCTCTATAAAACACCAAACCAAGCTTATCAACTCCTCAAATATAAAGTCTTACTCAAGCTTGATTGGGCTAAAAACCAAAAAACAAAATCATCTCTAAAGAAAACCATTGCTTTCGCCGATGAAGGTAGCAGTAATTCTGATACTAAAAAAATTATGACACGAATGGATGCCATGACCATGAAAATGGATGCTCAGTACAAAGAATTCCAATCTCGTTCAAAACAACCAAACCACGATCATAATGATGAAGACACGACACCTATGTCTCTGGAAGAAGAAGCCTAATTCATGCAAACCTTTCGTCATACTTATTTTTACAATGATTACCGCGACCGTGATTCAAATCGTGATAATTGGCGTTCAAGCTAAAGAAACGATTACAATCGAGACAACTATCGATCTAACTCTGATGATAAACCCGACCTTTAAAAAACAATTAAGCGATTTAAAAATTCCTCAATACTCTACCAATTCTTTTTGCCAAAGATACATTGAACCCACTTCATAGATCGAATTCCTTTAGCTGTTTAAGTAATTAGTTATATTATGATAAATCTAACACAACTTTAGTAGAAACTGTGTTTGAATGTATTAAAGATTATGCGGAATCTAATCTTTAATATTAAGAAGAATTATTAATGAAACAGTAATTCAATGAACATACAATTCAACAAATAAGCTCCAATATTATTAATGATAATAATACGAATACTCTCAAAGTATTAGGGTTACAAAGACCTTGAAGCTATGAATTATATGTCTAGTTATGTATATTAAACTCTATGCCCTAGGACCTCCTTTTATACACCAAGGAGTCCTAGTTAGCTTACAATACTTTCCTAAGATATCCATAATCTTTTCTATAAACAAATAACTTAATACATATCATATAAGCAGTACTAACAACAAACAATACTAACTTATTAACCTTAGTAGCATTAACTTATCTCTGAGCAGTCTTAACCTTGAGCAGTACTAACATTCACTAGCAATAGTAACTTTGTACTAGCAGTAGTAAACACTTAGCATATTTTTACTAGCAGTAGTAACTCTGTACTAGCAGTAGTAAATACTTGACATATTTTCTTTGAAGTTCATGAGCAACACTAAATCCAGCTGAGCATCATTAACACAAACATGAGCAGTAGTAATTCAAACAACATCAAGAAGACTTTTAATCCCAACAATCCTACCCTAAACTTGATATTCTTCTTCAAAATCATCAAGTTTCTTCATTTAAAGCTTTATCAACCCCAGGAGGATGCTTCCAAATACTTCTTTACTTCTTAAGCTATTTCATGATGAATTTAAGAAGCTGATAAGCTATTTTACTTTCATAATCAATTATAAGCTTCTTTTCCAGCATCATTAAAAATGTAAGTGGTGCAAGGGGATACTTCTTCTCTACCAACATATAAATTTGCACATATTGCATCATCAAGGAATGTACTCCACAGGAGTCATACAACTTCCAATCGAACACTTTGGATTCTTGTTGATTCCTTCATACTTCATCTTTTACATGTGGTTCAAACATTGTTTTCAAATCACCCCATAACAACAAATCCAAGTCTTCCACCGGTCTTGTTGACTCATATTTAGCTTTTACCAACTTGTATAAATCTTCCAAATCTTCCCTGTTAAAACTTTTAAGCATTTGACTAAAGATTATGTACATTTGAGACTTTCCATCAGCTCTCATTATTTGATAATAGCCTTTTCTTCCTTCTTTATAAATCTTCCAGCCAAAAATACTTGGAGACTTAACAGACAAAGGTATAGCATCAATTGCTACTTCTTATTCATCTGGAATGATTTCCATTACTTGTTTAAGCTCTGCTCAATAGAACAGTGGAGCTTTCGCCAAAAGAATGAGATAGTACGATGCGCTTCCATAAAGAGTTCAGTTCCGTCTTTCGACAATCCCGTTCTGTTGCGGAGACCGAGGTTACACTCGTTTGCATGAGAAATACAACACTCTCAAACAACCGTCGAGGTGTTTCTTATTCACAAACTCGTTCCATTATCTGTTCTGACGAATTGAAACTGTAAGCATTAAAAGGGCTGTTGAGTCATACAAATAAACTTCTAATCACTTGATGGAGTTTTCATCCTTTGTTCGAGAAATCTTACCCACTCCCACTCTGGTGTAATCATCCACTATCACCAAAACATACTTCTTTCCGTTGATACTTTCTGTTCTCATTGGTCCGCAGAGGTCCATATGTAGTGTATGGAGAACTTCAGTATTTGGTGTTTCGCCTTTTGTGATGTGATGGCTTTCTTGCTTTTACCTAGCTGACAAGATGGACACAAATGGTCTTTGTCATATTTCAGCATGGGTAAACCTCTGACTAGATTATTTCGAGCCAATTCGTTCAAGTCCCGAAATTAAGATGATTCAACCGACGATGCCATAACCATGACTTCGTTGAAGAGGCTTTTGTAAGCAAGCAAACTGGTGAAGCTGACTTAATATATGCAGTGTGATGGAGTACAGGTTGGTAGTCCGTGAACCTTTGAGGAGATCCACCATATCTGAGTTGCGAATGTAACAAGAGTGCTGTCGGAATGCAACTTCTAAACCTCCATCACAAAACTGTCCTACTGAGAATAGGTTGTGCTTGAGTCCTTCAACATAATAGACTCGAGAGGATTGATAGTGTCGCCTAGTTTATAATCACCCCTAGCCAACGATTGTAGGATATTCATCGTTGCAAATCTCACAGTAACCAATAAAACTTTTCCACAAGTTTACTAAAGCCGCGCTCGATCATCGGTTCATATGTCTTGAGCAATCAGATCTCAGTACCATAGAACAATTTGTACTGCCTGCAATAACACAAACATTTACGGTGATAGGATGCCCTGAAGGGTTTCGGTTAGTTAGCAATCAAAATTACCAGAGAGCCCTTTGGAACCCTGCCTGTCGATCATAAGTTTAGGTCAGTTAACCTAGTGACCATGTTATTTGGGGGTAGAAACTAGCACTGGGGGTCGTTCTATTGGCATATCAGTAGGCTCCATTGAGCTAGTTACAAGGATACTTCTCAAATAATAGTAATGGCCTTCCAGTGGCTTCCACTGAGGCTTGCTATTAGCAAACAGGTTTGCTAATTGGTTTCAAGGACTCTCTTAATGGGTCTCCCAAACATTCTTAATGGGTTTCCCTTTCTTTCTTGGTTGCGTTTAAGACGCTTAGTCTGGTGGGGTTTAACATTCACAGATATCAATCACACATAACCAAACGATCATTAGGATTAGCAAAAACCAAAGATTTGTTACATGCATCACAAAACATTGTTCAATTTGAAACAGAAAGAGATTGTTTAACAAGGCAAATTAGAAATCAACACGATTCTTTTTATCAAAGTCCTTAGGTGTGCTTCTCTCTCCTCGCATTCAGCACTCTTAGCCGGCAAAAGAACTATGATTCTAAGGGGCTTTTAGGGCTTAGTTTTGCTAGCTCCAGAAGGAAGGGTTTACTCCCGGTGTCATAGGCCACAATACGTTAGTTTGCTGATTCGGATGCATACTCGGTTTTTGAGTTGGTTTGAGTGAAGGTCTGGGAGGTTCAACAAAAGTTACTTGCTTCTTCTTAGGTTATGGGGTTGTTTGTCCAGTTTGCACGGTTTCGGTGGTGGATATACTAGAACCTAATGTTGTACATTACAGGAGCAAGCACTTTTGGTTGTCTCAGAAGTTGAAGGTTCACTATTGTTTACCAGTCACTTGGGGCTTTCAGCTGTTTATTTCCCGCAGTTAAGGCATAAGATTAACGGCGTGTATGCAATGTGTGAGTGAGTATTCGACTTTGACAGTTCATCATACTTTTTTGTGACTCATGTTTTCTACCTTAAGGCCTCTAGCTGAATCCTAAGGGAGGTAATCGTATCTTCTCAACTGTTTTCTATCAGTGTCTATAGGCCTGTTGGTCACAAAACCTTCAGTGGAACTACATTCAACACTTCCTGATGTTGATCTGAGCAATCTAAATTTCTGATAGTGGTGTCTTTTCCTTGAAAGCTGATCTCTTAACTTATTTATTTCAAAAATAGCATTGGAGGCACTAGAAGTGTCTATGTATGTTTATAGTTTTGAAATTTAAGTTGTAAATCAATATGGGTCTTTTGTAAATGAGAGTTACCGGGGGGGTTCTCAGATTCATTGACCATTCTTTTGTTGTTTTAAAACTTCAGTCAAGTTCAAGACTTTAGTGTTTCCCTATCGCATGCAGATCTAAGATCTTCCGCAAAAGGAATACGAATCCTTAACAATTAAGTGTAGAATCAAGATGCATAAAATTAAGAACTTTATTGATGATTGAAGAGAGAAAACAAAAACCTTTTTGGTAGCTAGAAAAACCCTCACAATAATGACTAGCTAATTTTATCTCTCTAAAATTGTCTCTAATGTCTAACCTAATTTTGACTAAACTAGGTGTATTTATACTAAAAGGATTAGCCTAGCAGGCCTTTGTGGGCTTTTTCATTAATGGCCCGTTTATATAATATTACACGCTTAAACGAGCTAGACTTTTCTCTTGTATCTTCGAGTGACCGAAGCTTCTTTGTTTGGGTCCATTTATGTGATCCTAACAATCTCCCCCTAGATGAGGTCATGAGAAGTTGTTTGAAGCTCACTCGTGCTTGTCTCTTTAGCTCGTTGTTGATAGGGTACATCACTTGTTGTGCTTTGGTAATTCAATCTTTAACACCTTGACTAGCAATTTCGTTGGCAGAGAGCCAATACACCTGATCTCCAGATAGTTCCTTCTGAGGAACGAACATAAGGGCATTGAGCTTGGCATAGAAGTCGTTTGCGGGTCGAACATGCCCTGGTTTTTCGTTCATCTTTTTCATGCTCACAACTTGGTGAACCAAGACCTCTTCACTATCCCATATACTAATGGGGTGGTGATTGGGATGCAAAAGGGTATCAGCATCATACAAAACAGGTTGAGCACGCTTGGCCATATAACCTAGACCTGGGTTGCGAGTGCCTAGGATGTCCTTGTGCAAGTCATTGGTTGCCTTTTTAGGTTTCTTTGAAAGCATGGGAATAGTTTGTGTTGGCATGTTAAATCTTTGCAACATATCTCTTGCAACTTTGTTAGCAGTTTTTAAACAAACTATTTCATCTAGATAACTATCCGCTAGATCCTTTTTCTCAGATAAAATCTTTTCCTTTTCAGATTGTAAAAATGCAATTGATTTTTCTTTTCCTGAAAGAGTGGATTTAAGCAAATCGTTTTCTTGCACAAGTTCAGCGTTACGCTTATTACGCTGAATCACTAGGGCTTGTTCCTGTCTAACTTTGTTTTCAAGATCAAGTTTGACCTTGTGGGTATCTAGACGACAAATTTCTTGCTTGCATTGAAGAAGCTCATTTTTTAAGGTCTCGATTTCCAAACATTTTTCTTGGTTAACCTTAGCATGTCCGTCTAGTTGGGTTTGCAAGTCAGTTAAGATGGCAATCATAGAAATTTTATCAGATGTGTCAGCAGATACCTCAGTTGGAACATTTTGGGCTTCGGTGTCAAGAAGATACTGATGATACGGGATCGTATTGTCATCAATCTCAGTCTCAGCATCGGAGTCTAAATGTTCTTCCTGGTGCATCTCCTGACTCAACTGATAATCCACATTATCAAAGATTTGATTGTCATTGGAGTGTACCTCATTGACTGGATTGTTGGTTGCACTAGTGGATGACAAGTTGGCCATGAAAGCGACAGCAGCATTGGGGCCTTCATCCACGTCTGAGTCATATGCATCCTCATGATTGGCTTGAAACATGTTTGTTGTAGTCAGTGCCTGAGGTTGATCATAAGGTGCGGTGCATTCCACATCAGCGAGGAATGCTTCAGCTTCAGCATCTAACACATCTCCTTTCTCTTTAGCTTCCATCAGTAAAGCTTTATCTTTGAAGTACTGAGAGTCCATCTTTCTCTTGGGTTCTTTACACTGCCTAGCAACATGTCCTTCTCCTCTGCAGTTGTAACATATCACCTTCTTGCCTCGAGCACCTGTATTACCAACATTACCTGGAGCCTTCCTCTGAACTGGTTCAGTAACAATGTGACCATCATGCACCGTAGCATGAGTCCTTGAGTTGGAGGAAGTCCGGAGCTGGTTGTTGGTGGGTGGAAACTGCTTTTGGAAACCACTTAAGAGATTAGCAATCTGAGTCATAGTGGCCATCAAAGCGTCATTCGGAGACTGAGCAGTAGGTTGAGGACTAGGAGTTGAGGGTGATGAAAGAGCAGGTGCAGATGTGGTGTGAGCAACATAGGCCAGTGGATCAACAATACTTGTAGACTGCTCCTGTTTCTTGAGAGTCTTTTTGGCATGAGGCTCGTAGGCTTTGAGATGAGTATAGATCTGAACATAAGGTGTGGTTGAGATATCCATGTTCTGTTTGACATTAGTCACATACTTACCCCAATAGGCTGGAAGATTGTTGACAAATTTAGTGTTCATCTGATGAGTAGGGATTTCTTGAAGTCAAAACGCAATGGACTTTTCTTGTCAAAACGCAATGCTTGAAATTTTTTGGCAGCGTAGCGTTTTAGTCAAAACGCAATAGAAATCTTCAAAACGCAACCTGTATGCTCAAAACGCAACATGAATATTCTCAAAACGCAACATGAGAAAATTCTCAAACGCACATGAATCTGCCTCAAAAACGCAATATGAGAGATTCTCAAAACCGCAACAAGAATATGCTCAAAACGCAATATGAAGACTAACAAAAACGCAACACTGCTAGCTTTTTTTAATCCACTTCGAACCCAAAACACAAACAAACCACGTCTCTTTTTTTTGTTATGATTTGCGAACCAATAAGCACAAAAAAAATCACGTACACCCCCTTTTTTTTGAATTCGATCAAACAAAAAATAAAATAAAACAAACAATCACTTTTGGCTCTTGATACCAATTGTAGGTCTTTAGATCATTCGATTAACACAAGAACACACAAGATTAGACTTTAAATTGACTTGTATTAAAGAAAAACAAAGAACAATGGTGTGGCAACAAAACACACAAAAATGAAACTCTAAATATCTAAGTTGCTTTTTTTGTCTAACCTAGAAATGAAAATAAAATGGCTTTATATAGCCTTACAATGAGGCCTTTGGGCTTTGATGGGCTTTTTCATTAATGGCCCGTTTACATAAAATTACACGCTTAAACGAGCTAGACTTTTGTCTTGTATCTTCGAGTGACCGAAGCTTCTTTGTTTGGGTCCATTTATGTGATCCTAACACAAACTTTTTACAAACGTCTTTTTGGATGACAATCATATTGGAAGAATTAGAACTATGTATGTGAGAATGTTTATCTTTTTCTCTATATAAACTTTTTTTTTTTTGTTATTGAAAACGTTCTTGGTTGTGCACGATTGTTATTTTCATAATTTTAAAGTTGCAAAAAAAATTATTATTTATATATATATATGCACGATACTCAAACTATACTTTGATCGAGCTACTTACTCAATTAAATATTATGGACAAATTTTAAAGCCATATCTCCAAGACGAAACACGCACAACTCAAGAACGAATCTTGGAACCCAATTATTGTACATATGTACCTTACTACACTAGAACGGATACGAGTTCTGAACCGCCAAAACCCTGTGCTAACCATCGAAGGAAATCGTAACCAAAGGAAACAATAGGAATCAAACACGTGGTAAAGCCTTTGTCATAGGTGTTGCTGAAGTTTAACAAGATCCAAACGCCATAACATGTACTTTTCTTTGAACGATCATTTTGCTACAGTATTATTCAATTTGGGTGCCGATTTTAATTTTATTTCTACCAAATCCTTGCCTTCGATTAACGCGAAACCTAGTGCTATAAACCCTAGATACGAGATTAAATAGCTAACGGTCTGAAGATAGAAGCCAATAAGATTGATTATTCGTGGTTGTAGATTCAACCTAGAGGGTCATACTTTTACCATCGACTTGATCCCACTCGATCAAGGTAGTTTCGATGTAATCATGAGAACGGATTGGTTGTCAAAATATAAGGAAAAAATAGTTTGCTACGAGAAGATAGTCCAAATTCCGTTATCCAACAAAGAGATTTTAGAAGTTCATGAAGAATGTCCTGAAGGGAACCTGAAACAGTTGAAGACTATGAAAGTAGACGTACAGAAACGTGAAGACATCCATGTTGTACGTAACTACCCGGGCGTATTTTCAGAAGAACTATCGGGTTTACCCCCATCTCACAAAGTAGAGTTTAAATAGATCTTATTCATGGAGCTATGCCTGTTGTAAAATCACCTTACCATCTAGCACCTACGGAAATGCAAGAACTGTCAAACCAACTTAAAGAGCCCCAAGACAAAGGTTTCATATGATCTAGTTTTTCACCTTAGGGAGCCCCAGTGTTGTTTATTAGAAAGAAGGATGGTTCATTCCGTATGTGTATAGACTATCGAGAGCTGAACAAGCTACCTATTGTTGGGAATTAAACTCATACACTTAGTACTGCCAAGCCAAAGACTTAGTACTGCTCAAGATTACAACTGCCAGTACTAACTGGTTAGTACTGCTAGAAAAAAGTTAGTACTGCCAGTACTAACTTAACACTGCTGAAGGAGTTAAGACTGCTGCATGAAGACTTAAGACTGCTCAAGAGATAAAGACGCGTGAAGAGATATGTATTGACTTATTCTGTGTATATTTTATTTAGTTAGATATGCATATAAGATTAGAATTATAGAAGATTTGTAGTTATCTTGTAAAGGACTCCTTGGTGTATAAAAGGAGATCCTAGGTTATGATGTTAGAGGTGAATTGATAAAGTTGCATGCATAGCTTCAAGGTTGTAAACCCTAGAACTAGATAGAGTATTCGTATTATTGATCTTAATAATATTAAAGCTTTTTGTTACATCTTTGTTCAATCATATTTACTGTTACATTCATAATTCTTCTAAGTATTAAAGAGTAGATTCCGCATAATCTTTAATATATTACACAAAGTTTCTAACCAAGGTTAGTTTTTTTGGATTTATTCGGCAAGGGTAACTTAAACCTTTACAAGCTAAAAAAATAACATAGTTTGGGATCAATAAGTGATATCAGAGCTTGTGTTCTGAAACTTTGATCTAAAAGGAACTAACAAGAAGATATCTTTACTTACAAGGAAGAGATGGATCTAAAAACTGCCCAAACCAATACTACTGTAAAGTTGCCCCTTCTCAAACAGGATAAATATGATATGTGGAAGCTAAGAATTGAGCAATACTTTCAAGTACAATATTATGCTCTATGGGATGTCATAAAGAATAGAAACTCATTCAAACCAGCAACTCAAACAACAATAAATACTGATGGTTCCTCAACTACATTAATACCAGGTCCTGTAACTGCTGATGAAAAGACTCAAAAGAAGAAGGGATAAAGACGTTGAATACCAACGAACTTTTCACAATTTATCTAGTTGGTACGTGTACTGAAACAATTGTCGATTTGGTACGTGTACTTTCATAAAGTGTTCTCATTTACACATTTTGATGACGTGTCATGTTTTTGATGTGCCACGTGTCAGCCTATCACGTATGACATGTCATCAAAATATGCAAATGAGAACACTTTATGAAAGTATACGTACCAAATTCGATCAATAGTTTTCAGTACACGTACCAAATCGATAAATTTTAACAAGTTTCGTTGTATTCTAACGGCTTTCTCCCAAAGAAGAATGATCGTGAAGGCAAGAAAGTATGTACTAATGGCACTTCCAATGACATCTACTAACATATAATCAGTACAAGATGCCAAGACTTTGTTTGCTGCTATACAAACAAGATTTGGTGGTAATGATGCCACAAAGAAGACTCAGAAGACTCTTCTGAAGCAAATGTATGAGAACTTTAGTGCTCCAAGCACAGAGTCTCTTGATTCTATTTTTAACAGGCTTCAAAAGATTGTAAGTCAGCTGGCTATCCTTGGTGAAAATATTTCACAAGAAGATCTTAATTTGAAATTTTTGAGAAGTCTGCCTTCTGAGTGGAATACTCATGTTGTAGTCTGGAGGAATAAACCTGATCTAGACACAATGAGCTTTGATGATCTCTACAACAATTTCAAGATTGTTGAACAAGAGGTTAAAGGAACCGCAAGCTCAAGCTCAAGCTCAAGTTCTTAGAACTTGGCTTTTATGTCATCTACTAGCAGTACTAATGAAGTTAATACTGCTTATGAAGTTAGTACTGCGAATTCTCAAGCTAGCACTGCTAGTACTATACTCAAAGTTAGTACTGCTAACTTTAAGTGAATGTCTCTGCTTTATTGAGCATTTTGGCTAGTCAACCAAACAGATCTCATCTTGTACATGAGGACCTTGAACAAATCTATGAAGATGACTTAGAAGAGATGGATTTGAAGTGGTAGTTAGCATTGCTAAGCATGAGGACAAAAAAGTTTTTCCAGAAAACTAGTAGAAAGATTACTATCAATAGGAGTGACACAACTGGATATGACAAGTCAAAAGTGAAGTGTTTTAACTATCACAAGTTGGGACACTTTGCAAGGGAATGCAGAGGACCTAAGAATTAAGATAACAGGAGCAGGAATCAAAACAGCTCTAGATGGACTATAAATGTGGAAGAAATTTCTTCCAAATCCATGTTGGCTATTGATGGAGCTGGTTTTGACTGGAGCTTTATGGCAGATGAAGAAGTCCCTACAGACATAGCTCCTATGGCCTTTTCAGACTCTGAGGTACATAATGATAAAACTTGTTCAAAAACCCGTCTAAAAAGCTTTGAAACTCTTAAAACTCAACTTGATGATTTAAGAATAGAGCTTAAAACAAAATCTCTGAGAGTTCAATACTAGCTACCTTAAAAAGAGGTTAGCATCTGTAGAAGAACAACCTATCTTTTACAAAAATAACGACGTTCTATTTTATGAGCAACTTGCTGTTCTAAAAAGAGATATCTCATATAAGGACTTAGAAATTGTTGGGAATTTTAAGTTACTACTGACAGTACTACTTTATTACTCCAGGTTTATGATTGATACTGCTGCTAAAGACTGAAGAAATAGACTAAGTAGTTAGTACTGCTAGTTATATTAGTTAGTACTGTCAGTACAAATGTTAGTACTGCCAGTATAGTTAGTACTGTTAGTTAATAGTTAGCGATGTTAGTATTATATGTTAGTCACTACTTAATGCAAAGGAATATGCAGAGATATATTAGAAATAGATATGCATTATCATTGTACGCATTTTGTAAGCCCATTAGGGTTTCCTTGGTGTATAAAAGGAACCCTACAGCTTAGTTAGAATTTTCAATTCATAGTTAGTTATTTCTTAGACTAGACAGAATAATTGCAATCATATATCTAAAGTTTTTAGGTATTCTTGAGTTCTTCGTTTGTATACAAGTTAGATTCCGCATAACTTGTAGTATTTACAATCATAGTTTCTCTTATTGTTAGTTTGGATTTATCCAGGTTAACTAAGCTTTAACAAGCTAGAAAGATCTGTTCATTGGGATCTACAAGTGGTATCAGAGCTTGTTGAGAAACTCTGAATAAGAAAAATTCTATCAGATCTGTTAGAAAAAGATCTCTACCTTTAATACACAATGTCTGCTGAAGAACCTGCACCACAAATGACACCAATAGAATCTCCTCAAATGGTGTCTACTGTAAAGCTTCTTATGCTCAAGAAAGGTGAATATACCCTTTGGAGCATGAGGATGGAGCAGTATCTCACTAACACAGATTATGGTATGTGGAAAGTAATCTTGAATGGTGATGGTCCTATATAAATGACAAAAGATGAAAATGGTGTTGGAACTAAAGTACCTCCAAAGACTGCTCAAGCAATATTAGCAAGACAAAGAGAAAGAATAGCTAAAAGCATTTTGCTTTTGGCTATTCCTGATGAGTATCAACTGAGGTTCCATGCAATAAATGATGCAAATACTTTATGGGCTGCAATCAAGAGTAGGTTTGGTGGTAATGTTGAGTCTAAAAAGATGCAGAAGAATGTCTTAAAGCAACACTTTGAAAACTTTTCTGTATCTGACACAGAAGGCCTAGACAAAGCATATGATAGGTTTCAAAAACTTATCAGCCTACTTGAAGTTCATGGTGTAGCTGTTTCTAATGAAGATGCAAATCAAAAATTCTTAAGGGCTCTACCTTCATCATGGAATAACATAGCTTTAATTATGAGAAACAAAGAAGATGGTATAGGGATGTTTTGGATATTGATGATCTATACAATAACCTAAAAGTGTTTGAAGTTGATATCAAAGGTTCCTTTGGATCATCTTTAAACTCTCAGAATGTGGCCTTTCTCTCTGCAGAAGATACTAGCAGCAGTAATGAAGTTAATACTGCTAATAGTGTTTCTACTGCATCAAGCCATAATTCTCAGGGACAAGCCTCTTCATCATCATGTATTGATGATCTATGTTCGCATTCTTCGCGAATAAAGTCCAAATATTTTTTGTCCAAAAACTGGGATGATGAAAGACCTAGAGCAGATTGATCATGATGATTTGGGAAGAAGAAATTGCCTTAAATGGCAGGTGGCAATATGCTTTCTATGAGGTCGTTAAGCAATTTTTAAGAAGACTGGAAGTAATGTTAATCTTCAATGGCAAACAGATCACCTATATGGTTTTGATAAAGCTAGGTTGAATGCTTTAACTGTCATTCGAAGGGGCCATTTTTCAGGAAATGTAGTAGCACCAAGAAATCAAAGGGAAACAGGATGGTGATACTTGGTATAGGTAAGATGTGGAAGGTTACATAACACACAATAAGGACTATTTCCCATTGGAGACCTCTGATGCATTGGTTGTTCAGGACAATGCTTTGATTGTCCAAGGATTGGACTGGATATGGGACTGGGGTATCATAGCTACAAGATGAGAACCATGAGTATGCTCTCATGCTCTACACTTGTTATATCTCCTCAGGGGGGTCTGACCATAGAGGTACAATCTTGTTCTTAAAATACTGTTGTGAAAACATATGAAATAAACTGCAAAAACAGTTTTGATTTATAGCGACAAACTCTTAGTAAGGCGAATCAGAAATTGTAGCTCTATCAGGTAGGCTAGAATCTGTAGGAACGGTACAGACACTTCCTTTTTAATTTTAATTGTTCGTCAGAAAAATGAAGTTGTCTTATTCGTAAAAAAGGATTGTTGTTTTAGAATTTGAAGTAAAGAAAAAAGTAATGCTATCACTATGACTTAATAATCTGTGAGATAAAACTTAAGAGGAAAGACAATGATGATTTGATAAAGCTAAACTGTACAGTTTGATAAACATCTTCTAAAAAACTTAATAAACTGAGCAATAGTCAATTGAGTGCCTAAAAAGATAAAAACGAAGGTCTAGGATATGGAGATCATTGAATGGAAAATTGATTCAATGTGGTAGTGAATTGTTAATAAGTGTATTTGATAGTCAGTTAAAGTAGATGGAGATGACATATCAACCAAGGATAGTTCAATAAGGATCAATGGATATTATGCTTTGTTCCTCCTCCTTTAACTAGGAACTACATGCCTCTACTAGCTGAGCTATCTTTTGCAGGATTGAATGATTCTGTTTATAGGCCTACAACAAATAAGACTAGTGCTAGTGTGTCTCAAGTTGAAGCAAGTACCTCTTAAACTAGCAATACTAGTGTAGAAATGCCTAGAGTTGAATCTGTTTGCTAGTAGAGTTATCATTGTAAGATGGGTTAGTGATGATGTTGGTGACATTTTTCATCTAATGATTTAAAGCAACAGCTCTAACATAGTCTTAAAAGGATTAAGGCTACTAATGCTAAGGAATATAGGAGGATTCTTGTTTAAAGATACAACAAGCGGTAAAAACCTAGGATGATCACTCAATTGCATAAGGTAGATAGAATGAGATTGGAATGTGAAAATGACTCAAAAATTGGGGTTAGGATTTGAGTTTACAAAGAAAGCCTGTTTTGTTTATGGCAGTTACAGCCATCAAATAAAAGATTGTGATTTTCATGAAAAGAGAATAGCTAAAAAGTCTGTTTTGAAAAAATATGTGGCAAGGAATACTGGTTCAAAAGGGAAATTAGACCAGTTTGGAACAGTGCTCAGAGAATAAATCATCAAAATAAATTTGTTTCCCATTGTAGTATTATCAAGGTATTGGAAGTGAGTACCGTTAGTGCTGCAAAGCAACAGCTTCTATAAGAGCAACATCATCAACTAATACATTCAGAGACCAGGTTAATTAATACTACCCATACAAATAGAAGTGTGATTGTTTCAAAATTAAGAACAAATGCTTTTTATAGTCTATTCACCTATTAGAAGGCCTTGTTATAGAATCAACTGCACCAAATACTAGGAATTCATATGAAAAAGTTAATATGTCAGACTAATGGTGTTATTGATGGGTTTAAACAATAGTTAGTACTGTTAGGGGAACTGGGGTTTCCTTGTGTTTAAGGCCTCAGCAGGTTATGTTTGGAGACCTAAATGAGCGATGATAAACAATGTCTCCAAAGACAATAGTAGATCATGGGTCTCAAAAAGAGTAAATTATATAGATCCACAAGGCAGACTCAAGTCAGTAGTGGTTTGGGTCCCCAAGAGATACCGACTCTCTTACTTTTGTGTAGGGAAATCCATAACAAGCTTTAAAGAACAAAGGAATATTTGACAATGGATGTTCTAGGCACATGACAGGGAACAAAGACTTCCTTACTAACTATCAAGACATTGATGGAGGTTTTGTTGGCCTTTGGTTGAAGTGCTTAGAGGGTCGGTAAGATAACAAGGAAAAGGAAAGATAAGAACTAGTTAAGTTAGACTTTTGAAGATTGGTTTTTTGTAAATGAACTAAAGTTTAATCTTTCCTCTGTCTTACAAATGTGTGACAAGAAAAACAATGTTCTTTTCACTAAATTCAACAGTACTTAATACCAGGGTTTCAAAGGAAAAAGTTAATACTGCTAGGCAAAGGGTAGTTAGTATTGTTAAGGGAAATAAGGTCACTACTGTTAAGGCCTTAGCAGGTTGTGTATGGAGACCTAAAATGACTGATTTAAACAATGGCTCCAAAGACAATAGTAGATCATTTATCTCAAAAAGAGTAAATTATATTGATCCACAAGGCAGACTCAAGTCAGTAGTGGCTTGGGTCCCCAAGAGAAACTAACTCTCTTATTTTTGTGGAGGGAAATCCACAACAAGCATTAAAGTACAAAGGAATGTTTAACAGTGGATGCTCCAGGCATATGACAGGGAACAAAGCCTTACTTACTGACTATCAAGATATTTATGGAGGTTTTGTTGCCTTTGGTAGGATAACAGGTATTGGTAAGATAAGAACTAATAAAATAGACTTTAAAGATGTGTTTTTTGTAAAGGAACTGAAGTTTAATCTTTTCTTTGTCTCACAAATATGTGACAAGAAAAACAGTGTTCTTTTTACTGAAACTGAATGTCTTGTTTTGTCTCCTGACTTTAAGCTAATTGATGAAAGTCAGGTACTGCTTAGAGTCCCCAGGCAAAACAATATGTACAGCTTTGATTTAAAGAATGTTGTTCCTTCTAGAGATTTAACTTGTTTATTTGCAAAAGCCACAATTGATGAGTCTAAACTATGGCATAGGAGGCTGGGTCATGTGAATTTTAAAACAATGAATAAACTTGTGAAGGGAAACCTTGTAAGAGGTCTTCCTTCAAAGACTTTTGAAAATGACCATACTT
Source organism: Tanacetum coccineum (assembly GCA_026074375.1). Classification (NCBI taxonomy): domain Eukaryota; kingdom Viridiplantae; phylum Streptophyta; class Magnoliopsida; order Asterales; family Asteraceae; genus Tanacetum; species Tanacetum coccineum. Next base: position 32,347 of record BQNB010007783.1, on the reverse strand, counting down.
GTGTTGCTTGTCAGAAGGGAAAGCAACACAAAGCCTCCTGTAAGACCAAACTTGTGAGCTCTATCAACCAACCTTTACAGATGTTGCATATGGACTTATTTGGACCAACATATGTAAGGAGTATCAACCATAAGGCTTATTGCCTTGTAGCCACTAAGAGTGAAACTAGTAGGATTCTTAAGAAATTTATTACAGAAATAGAAAACCAATTAAACCATAAGGTTAAAGTAATCAGGTCTGATAATGGGACATAATTCAAAAACAGAGAAATGGATGAATTCTATGGGCAAAAAGGATAAAAAGGGAATATAGTGTTGCCAGAACTCCACAACAAAATGGAGTTGCTGAGAGAAAGAATAGGACCCTGATTGAGGCAGCTAGGACTATGCTAGCAGACTCACTTCTACCTACAGTATTTTGGGCTGAAGCAGTTAATACTGCTTGTTATGTCTTGAATAGGGTTCTAGTGACCAAGCCTCATAACAAGACACCCTATGAACTTATTATTGGCAGAGCACCAAGCATAAGTTTCATGAGACCTTTTGGATGTCCTGTTACTATTCTAAATACCCTAGACCCTTTAGGCAAGTTTGATGGGAAGGCTGAGGAAGGGTTTTTAGTTGGGTGCTCTGTAGATAGAAAGGCTTTCAGGGTATTTAATATTGAAACCAGAAAAGTTAAAGAGAATCTGCATGTAAACTTTCTTGAAAATAAACCAAATGTTGCAGGGCAAGGACCTAACTAGCTTTTTGATATTGATTCCTTAACAAATTCTATGAATTATCAACCAGTTACTGCAGGGAATCAAACTAACAAAAATGCAGGTCCACAAGAAACTAATGGCAATACAGGTTTGAAGAAAAATGTTGATGCTGGACAAACTGAAGAAGAGAATGTGTCTACTCAACAATATATTGTGTTCCCATTATGGTCATCTATCTCTTCAAGCTACAAGAGCTCAGATGACAAGGCTGAGGATGATACAATTAATGATGATGCTTGTAAAAAGACTGTACAAGAACCAGCAAGTGAGTATGATCAAGCCTTGAAGAATGTTCTTGATAAGATGATGGATCAAGAGAAGGAGGCTACAGAGCAATCAAATGCTATTAGAAAAGAGTGTGATAGCCAGCTTCTTCATAAGAAGATTACTAGAGCTAGCAGTACTAACAGTTTTAATAATGTTAGCACACCAGTTAATACTACTAGTGCATCCAAGACTTTTAGTCTTGTTGGACCATCAAGTGGACCATCATTTGTTCCTTTTGGTGGATCTTTTCCTATTGATGTTTCTAATCTTCCTCGTGATCCTCTAATGCCTGAATTGGAAGATACTACTGAAATTCAAAGTACTGGCATTTTTGGCAATGCTTATGATGATCATGACTTGGAAACTCTCAATACTCCTTATGATGATCAAAGTGTGGGTGCAAAGGCTGATTTCAACAACATGGAACCTTCCACTATTGTCAGTCTTATTCCTACAACTAGAGTACACTCTACTCATCCTAAAGCTTAGATTATTGGGGATCCAAAGTCAGCAGTACAAACAAGGGGCATGACAAAGAAGAATTCTGGAGAGCATGCTATGATTAGCTACATCCAAAAGCAGAGAAGGACAAATCACAAAGATTTCCCAAACTACGTATTTGCTTGTTTCCTTTCTCAACATGAACCCATAAAGATATCTCAAGCCTTTGATGATGAAAGTTGGGTTGAAGCAATGCAAGAGGAGCTGCTTCAGTTCAAGATTCAGAAGGTTTGGACACTAGTTGACTTATCTAGGGGTAAAAAGGCTATTGGTACAAAGTGGGTGTATAGGAATAAGAAAGATGAGAGGGGTATAGTTGTCAGGAACAAAGCCAGACTGGTAGCATAAGGATATAAACAAGAAGAAGGCATTGATTATGATGAGGTTTTTGCTCTTGTTGCTAGAGTTGAAGCAATCAGGTTATTTTTGGCGTTTGCATCATTTATGAATTTTCCTGTGTACCAGATGGATGTTAAAAGTGCTTTTTTCTATGATACTATTGAAGAAGAGGTATATGTTAGCCAACCTCCAGGTTTTTTGGATCTAGAATTTCCAGAAAAAGTCTACAAAGTGGAGAAAGCCTTATATGGTCTACATTAAGCTCCTAGAGCTTGGTATGAGACACTCTCTACCTGTCTGATAGATAATGGATTTCACAGGGGACAAATTGACAAGACTTTGTTCATAAAGAGACTCAAGGGTGATATTCTACTAGTTCAAGTATATGTAGATGACATCATCTTTGGTTCCACTAAGAAGTCTTTATATGATGATTTTGAGCAGATAATGCACAACAGGTTTTAGATGAGTTCAATGAGAGAACTTACTTTCTTCTTGGGTTTACAAGTCAAGCAGAAAGATGATGGGATCTTCATTAGTCAGGACAAGTATGTTGGTGAAATCTTGAAGAAATTTAGCTTTTCTAGTTTAAGGACAGCTAGTACTCCTATGGAAACCAACAAGGCTTTGACAAAGGATGAAGATGGTGAGGATGTTGATGTTCATTTATATAGGTCAATGATTGGGTCATTGATGTATCTTACATCCTCTAGACCAGATATTATGTTCTTAGTTTGTGCTTGCTTAAGATTTCAAGTTCAGCCAAAAGTTTCCCACTTGAATGCAGTAAAAAGAATCTTTAGATATCTAAAAAGTCAAGCCAAATTGGGCGTTTGGTATCCTAAGGACTCTCCTCTTATATTGGAAGCTTTTTCAGACAGTGACTATGCAGGTTCCATCTTGGACAGGAAATCCACAACAGGAGGTTGTCAATTTCTCTTGGCAGTGTAAAAAGCAGACTGTGGTGGCTAACTCAACTACTGAAGCTTAATACATGCAGCTTCTCACTGTTGTGGTCAAGTGCTTTGGATACAAAATTAGATGTTGGATTATGGATTTAATTTTATGCAGACAAAGATTCATGTTGACAATGAGAGTGCTATTTGTGTTGTCAAGAATCCTATCTATCATTCTAAAACAAAGCATATAAAGATCATGAATCATTTCATTAGAGACTCTTATGAGAAGAGACTGATTGAGATGGTCAAGATACATACAGATAATAATGTTGCAGATCTTCTCACTAAAGCCTTTGATGTAAGCAGATTTAATTTTCTAGTGGCAAGCATTTATATGCTTAATCTGTAGCTGCATGGTCTCAGGAGAGGTTAATGGTATATAAGTGCAGCGGATTATATACAAGTGCTATTTGGATTGAAGTTGGAAGGTAAACATGATGATCAGTTTACTTAAAATAACGCTGGACTTTAGCTTTCTTTCTCTCTTGAAAAGAAACTTTTGTACTGCTGTAACAAAAAGTTTAATAATACTGCTAAGGCTTGGTTAAGTTACTACCGACTGCTTAGATTTCATGCGTGGATTGAGGCTTGACATGGTTTGGAGATGCTCTTTAGACGAATTTGAAGCTTAATCTGATATCTCAAGGATTAGTACTGCTAGGTATAACTAGTACTGCTAGTTATACTTAATACTGCTAGTTTGAATACTATTAGTCAAAACTTAATACTGTCAAGAAGCATATGGTATGAATTGTGCTTTGGACTAACATTTGCAGGTTAAGCAAAGCAGTATGGTTGGATTTGGTGTGATCATAAACAACTAGATGTATTGAGTGGAATGGGTTACAACTGGTATGTTGGTTTGGTTAACAGTTCTTAACTTTTATTCATAGGCTATGCATAGATATGGATCCTCATGAATTCTCACATGTCTATCTAGTTATTGCTAGTTGTAGCTTGTAATGAAATAATGAGGCATGTACTTGCATAGTTTATTGAGAACAAGTTAATACCCCCAACCCACTGTTAGACTAATATTAGTACTGCTAGTCAAAAAGTTATTACTGCCAGGCTAATATTAGTACTGCTTGTTACCGTTAATACTGTTTAGGGCATAACAAATTTTCATTAATTTATTATTACCGTTGAGATATTTCCGCCAACAACTTGCTTATAGGGGTCTATGAATTGGATAATTCTTGATCTTTCCTTTTATTATAACAACCTTTCTGTTTCTTTAATTTTAAAGGATCTAATTTATGTAGTCGGTCCAATTCACACCCTTAAGCCTCTTCATAATATCTCACTACTTAGCCAAAACCCTCGTATTTTCATCAACGAACTTAAACCAGAAACCTTCTCTCCTTAAATCAAATCACTATATTGGCTGATTTGAAAGTTTGTCGATCAACACAACATGGTCGCTTGTTTGGAAAAGTCTGAGGAAAACATTGAGTTTCATCAGATAGTAGACTTCCTCTCTACATGTTCAATCAATTATGCTCTCACTGTAAGTCCCACTATCTATGCTTCTTACATTTAACAGTTTTGGAATACTGCCGGGACTATTCACACACACACATCAATTCAGTAAAGCAAAACATACTATTGTTGATGGAAAGCGTGGTTTATATCAGAATCATCAGTGAGAAGTGATCTTCTCTTTAATGATGAGGATGGTATTACCTGCCTAACAAATGATGAAATTTTTGAAAACCTTGCATTGATGGGATATGAACAGCTTTCTACAAAGCTTACTTTTCAAAAAGGTTCATTCTCACCTTAATGGAAGTTTCTAATACATACCATCCTTCATTGTATAAGTTCAAAATCAACTGTTTGGAATGAATTTTCAACTAACTTGGCTTCAGCAGTTATATGTCTAGCAAATGGTTAAAAGTTTAATTTTTCTAAATTAATTTTTGATGGTATGTTGAGGAACTTGTATCCAAAGATATTTTTAATGTATCTAAGGTTTTTACAACTCTTTTTGAATAACCAGCTTAAAATTTACCAAAACATTTTAATGATACTTATGAGACACCCAAACATAATAAAAAGGTTTTTTCAAATATGGCAAGGCAAAGTACCAAATTTTTAGGAAACGTTACTCCACTTTTGACTCCATGTTGGTGCAAAACCAAGCACCTGAGAGTGAAGGTTCAACAACACCTCCTGAACCCTAACCCACACCCTCTACTTCACAACTAAATATTTCTGAACCTCAAACAGAACCACTTCAAACTGAAACACCTCCACCAGTTTTTCATGAACATCAATCTGAAGCTTACATTAAGCAAATACTCCAATCTCCAACTACATATCAAAGAAAAAGAAAGACTAAAAAACATAGGAGAACTAACAAGGACACTAAGTTACCTCAAACTAGTGTACCTTAAGACCTTGGAGCAGATGAGGCTGTCCATAAGGAGGGGGTGACAATGTGGAAAGGGCTATCACTACTGCTGCTAGCTTAGATGTAGCACAGGACAATGATAACATAATTAGGACCTAGACCACGGCAATGTCTAATGTTGACATTCCTCAGGGAATGGATATAGGTGGCAGACCCAGGTGCCAAGACACCATAGGGGGTGCTCCTGCTCAGACTAGGTCTGAGAGAGTGTTTGAAAAGCCCAACGAACCACCTCTCTCAGAAGGTCACACATCTGGAAGTGGGGAGGGTAGTATGGAATATCATTTTGAATTGACAGATAATGTACCACCTATACCCTATGATTCACCTCTCTCAGGAGGTAACACACCTAGAAGTGATGAGGGTAGAATGGAACTAATTAAGGAATTGATGGAAACTTGTACCTCACTGGCCAAAAGGGTTCTTGCCTTAGAAGAAGCAAAGATTGCTTAAGACAGGGTGATCAACAGAATGAAATTGAGGGTCAAGAGGCTAGAAAAGAAGAGAAAGGCAAGAACCCCACAACCTATGAAGAGGAGATTGTTTAAAGGTAGAGTTAAGACTTCTACTGACACAAGTTTGGGTAAGGATGCATCTAAACAGGGGAGGAGCAGTGACAAAACAAAGCTAATGTTTATAGATAGTGATTTTGATGTGCTTGATGCTGAACAAATAACTACTACTGGACCTTCACATGTTAGTACAGCTAATCAAGTTGGTACTACTAGGCCAGAAGTTAGTGATGCCAGTGTTCCTGTGAATGATAGTGCTGCTACTCCATCTACTCCTCCTACAACAACGGTCTTTGATGATGAGGATGTTACTATGGCTATGGGGTTAAACTTTGATCAAGATGAAGGAAGTTAAAGCTAAAGAGAAAGGGGTTGAGTTTAGAAATGTGGAAGAAGCTTCTAGACCTGTCAGATCAATAGCTACACTTCAACCTCTTCCAAAGATTGATCCAAAAGACAAAGGTAATAGTTATGGTTAAGAAGAGCCAAAGGAAAGTTAAAAAGCATAGATCAAGAGGGTTAGCTCAATTGAAAGTAAGCAGAGTTAGGCTTCAAAGGTAAATATAGGAAAAGAGAAAAAAGAAAAGGAAAGGTCGAGGGGGGGGGAGAGGTTAAGTTCTGGTTTGGGGAGGAAGGGAAGAGGGCAAAAGGGAAGGGAAAAAGAGTAACAAAGGGGGAGGTGGGGAAAAGGAAAGGGATGGGCTAAAAGGAGGAAAAGAAAGAAGAAGGAAAGGGATAGGGAGGAATGAGAGTAGATTTTTTTGGTGGGAAAAAGATGACGAAGAAGGGATTAGAAAAGACAAAGAGGGAGAAAAAGCATGAGGAAGGTGAAAGGAGGGAGGAATTTTATGAATAATAAGTTATTTTAAAAAGAGGGGAGAAGCGTTGGTAAAAAAAAAAAGGATTAAGGGGAAGAAGAAGGGGGTAGGAGGGAAAGCAAAAGGGGGGGGGGAAGAAGCGAAAAAGAGGGGGAAAGAAGGGAAGAGGGTAAAGGCTCGGGAGAGGAAGACAAGGGAAAGACTGGGTAATCCACACTATCTTTATAACATCCAAGGACCCCTCGCTTCTACCTTTTCCCAATGCTTAATGGGACATCTCACTTGTTTTACAACACCCCGTCTCCCTTCTGTCCATTAAACATTACCCCTCCTCCCTCCTCATTTCTATCCTGATGCTGCTTTTTTTATTTCATGAAAACCCTCGTTCTTTCTCATTACCCCACCTTGCACCCTTGTTCTGTTTCCTTCATCTTAGCCCCTTGTCTTACCCCCCCTTTGTTTTTGTCATGTTCCACCTCCCCCCTATTATCCCCACTAGCCGCGTACCCCTTGTGCTTTCTTCACCCCTCTTACCCCCCTGCCCCGTCTTCTCTCCTCTTTTCAATTACTTCTGGGCCCCTTCTTCCTAACTTTTTTATTCTGAATACAACCTCCCTTCTTTCTTTGATAGGCCCCCTTCTTTTTTCTCCCCCTCGGGCTTTTTTTCCTGGACACCCCCGCCTCTCCCTTATATCGCCCCTACCTAAACTCCTTAGTTCACACCTGATCCTATTCAACCCTCTTTCATATCCCTCCTCCTTTCTCCTCTTTTTCGCCGTTATTTTTTCCACTTGGCCCCTATTTTTCCACCCCGTCTTTCCTCCGAATCCTCTCAAGTTTCCCTAAACTCCCTCCTCCTCCCAGCCCCACCTTTTCTTTCTTTTACCTGTCTCACTCCGCCTACAATTTCCCCCTTTTTTACTTTGTGTTCTCTTCCCGCCTACCTTCCCCCCATCTTCCTCCCTTGCTTTTATTCTGCCTCCTTTTTACTCTATGCTGACTTTCTCTTCTCGATATATCCCCCCTCCTTCCTCCTATTATCTTTCCACCCTGAACCTATTCTCTCTGTATTACCTTCGTACTTTTCCTTCTATCTCTTTATTTTCTTTACCGTTCGTCACCCTCTCTCCCCCCTTTCCTCTCCCTACTTTCCTTACCCGTTTTTCCCCTTCTCTCTCCCCTATTCCCTCTCTCCCCGTATCTTGGATTTCACGCTCCCCCTTTGATTCTCACCCTGCCTTTTCTGTATACCCTCTTTTCCTTCATCCCTTTCTATTCCTTTACTTCTGTCTCTCCTCTCGGCCTACAACTCTCCCTTATTCCGACTGCCCTATTCGCTATTTTTTTTCCTCCTTTTTCTCACCCTCCCCTTCTTTCCCCTCCTCCTCTTCTCTCCACCTTTCTATTTTCCCCACTTTCCTTCCTCCAAGCCTTCCCGCCATCCCCCTACCCACCCAACCCCTTTTTGCTCCACTTCTATCTGATCCCCTTCCTCCTACCCTTGACTACGTTTTCGCTCCCCTGCCTCCCACTGCGAGCACCTCCTCCAAGATGAAAATGCCTTACTCGTATTTCCCTTCCCTCTCTTTTTTTATTGCCCCTTTCTTTTTATTTCTTACTTACTTTTACCTTCTCTTTATTTCTCTTCTTCTTATTTTCTTTTCCTGGCTCACACGACGGCCTTATTCCCTCCTTTCACCTACACCACAAAAGTTCCCTTCTTTCCTCTTATTTCTTTTATTATAAGGTTCTTTTCTCCTTTAGCCTAGCTACCTTCTTATTTTTATTTCTTACCCCCTTATCGCCTCCTTTTCGCCCTTCCTGTAGTTACCTCCCCGGGTAGATTTTTGTCCCCTTATCCTTGCTCTTTTATATTGCCTATCTTCCTAGTTTTGATGACCCTTTTTTCTTTATTTGAATTTTTCACCTACTTTTTTCCTAGACCTGTGTTCCTAACCCCACTATCCGCCACCTCTATTCTTTTTTATGTTTTTCTTTTTTGACTACCTTTCGCTTCTTGTTTCCCACTAGCTTTTTCTTCAATTTGATTCCTTGCCTTCTCACCCCCCACCCCCCCCTGCCCTCCCCGTACCCCTTTCCTTCTCTCCCCTTCAGTGCCTGTCTTATGTATCATCGCCACCTGATTGTTTTTCCCTCAATCCCGTACCTCTTACCGTTGTGTTTTCTTCGTTCCCCCTTTTTCTTTGTTTTCTTCTTCTCTATTCCTTTTTCACCCCGCCTACTCTGCCCCGCGTTTCTCCGTCATCTCACCTCTTTCCTGCGCTTTGATCACCCATTTTACTCCTTTATTTCTCCCCTTTCTTCTTCTCTTTATACGCCCTCTATATTTCTATTGCTTTTTTTTGTGACGTCCCCAACACAACTCGTAAACCATTAGTCAGCCTGCGCTCCATAATCTTTCTGGCGGACTTTTTTTATTTCGAACCCTCTTCTCTCACCTTCCTTGCCCTCCTTTTCCTATTAGACTTTTTTTCTAGCTCACTAAGCGACCCTCAAAATTTCTTTTTTTTCTACCTTTTCAGCCCGCTCTTACCTCTTTTTTTTTCCTGTTTCTCTCTCTTCCCCTTTTCTCCTCCCTCCCACCTTCTTTTATCTTCCCCTTTTTTCCTTTCCTCATCATCAATGTTATTCATTCGTTGCTCTTGCCCCTTTTGCGTTTATTACCCTTCTCTGACTCCTCATCACCCTATTTATTATTTTCTTCCTTTATATTATAATCCTTTTTCCATATCATGGACCCCCTCAGGGTCCAGTGTCTTATTTGGCGTCTTTACCAAATTTTTGTTTGCTTGTCCGTCCTTCTTTGTGCTTTTTGGCTTTAGTTTCTCCTGTCCCTTTCTCCTCTTCCAGAACCAGTGGCCTTCTGCCCTATACCGTCCTCTTTCCCAGCTCCTCGCCTTACTTCTCCTACCCACATACAATAAATCCAGTCTACTATCTCTCAGCCGTCTTTTTACCTTTTCCTTTTCCTCCCCCTGTTTCTGTTTCACCGCCCTTTATTTATTTTACTCCCTTTTTCCTCCTGTTACCCTTTTCCCTGGTCTCTCATTTTTTTAATTGGCCCCTTCCACCCCTCTATCTCCAGCACCCCTTCCTAGCTACCCTTTCCCTACCTTCTCGCCATCAACCCCCAAACGATTTCACTCACACCTCCGTACTCCCCTTTCACCCCCTCCAGCCCGCCTTTCTCCTTATCCTCTTCCTATTTCTTCCGCCTGTCCCTCTTCCAATACTCCTTTTTTCTTTTATCCCCTCATGTCCCCTCTGTCCTACCCTTTAACCTTTATTTTGTACCTATCTACTTTTCCTTTTCGACTAAAAGTAAAGCACCCCCGACCCCAATAGCCTCCCTCTTTATGTACAATTTTGGTTCTCCTTATTTTTTTTCCTTTTCCATGTGCAGTTCCCGCAAAGTATAATACCTTTGCTCTCGTTCTTCCTTCACCTCTCCCTATCTCCTAGCTGCCCCTCTGCTTTCGTAATTTTTCCGTCTGCGTCAATAAAAAAAGCTGTTACACCTGACCTTCTTTCCCTCCTCTCACTGTTTATCCCTATTGATTCTCTTACCTTTCCCCCTCTCACCCATTTTCTGCAACCCTCTTGCTCTCGTTCTAATATCTCTCCTACCCCCCTACCCTTGGCTTTGTGCTATCCCCTATTCCTTGAACTCTCACATCCTAATTCCTTTTCCTTAACGTTCCTCGACGAAGCTGCCAAGTCGTCTAGCCTTATAGCCCAGCCCTTTTTCCGCTTTAGTTCTTTTCTCTTCCTGATTACCGCTTGCCCCTTCCTTTTTTCTCCCTACTGTCCCCTATCTTCCTTCTTTTCCACCCTTTTCTCCTCTATATATTGTCCCCTTGCCCCCTTCCCCACACCGATACAACCCCTTTCTTTCCTCTTGCCCCTTCCTAAACTTTTCTTTTTTTACCCTCTCGCCGCATCTCCTTTAGTTATTTTATCTAACCCCCATCTTCCTGACACTCCTTTCAACACTTTATCACGTGTTCTCACCCTCGTACGTTCTTCTCCCCTGTGCCCCCGCCCTCCCCTCTCTTTGTACCCTCTTTTACGCTATCTCCCTTTGTTTTACATCTTCGTCCTCTCCTTTTCTGTTGCCCTATCGTATTTATTTATTCCTCTCCTCCCTGTTTTTCCTCTCCTTTAGCGACTCCTCCCGCCTATTCTTCTACTATTTCTCTTTCTTCCCTTCATCTTTCTTCTCAATCCCCTCACCTTCCACCTCTAACATTTGCCTAGCCAGCGCCTTTCCGTTTTTATTTCGTAATATCTATCCAATCGTCCTGGGTGCCGTAAGATAACACCTCCTGCTATTCCTTTACCCTCACCCCTTCTCTTTTCCTATATGTGTTTTTTGCGAGCTCTGTCAGAACACCTCCCACTTCCTCTCATTCTCCTTTTCTTTAACTTCTTCCTTTCTACACCCTACTTATTTAAATGCTAGATATCGTCCTACCCCTCCCTCCCCTTGCCCTAGACTTATTTCTCTCACTTTACGGTAGTAGCCAACTTTTTCTGCCCCCTTCTATTACATCCTCCGTGCGCCATCTCTCCCCCCCCAATTAATCCGCTTTTTGTCCCCTCTCCACAGAATAAAAACAGATACTAAACCGTCATCCTGCTAGACTTTTGCTCTTCTACTCTTTTCCCTTTGTTCCCTTTTGCCCTCGCTTCCCTCTTCCTCTATTCCCCTTTTTCCACCCCCCCCCTTATTCCCTGCCCCGCTTCCTTTTTTTTTTTTTTCCTTTTCCTCCTCTTGCCTCCATTATATGCTTCGACGGCACCTCTTGTTATTGCACCCATCCCTCCTGTTGTTTTTCTTTTCTCCCTTCCTATTTTGCATTTTTACCTTCCTCCGTCTTCGTGTTCCAACCCGTCTCTAGACTTCCCCTTTCGCAACTTTATCGATTGGCCATACCTACATCCTTTCGTTTCCCTCTCCCCGTACCCCCCTCCCGTATGAGCCTACATAACTTCGCCCTCCAACCTGGATGCCCACGCCGTACCAAGGAACCCCTTCACGGTCTCCCCGTCCAAATAAGAAAACCGTCTTTTTTGCGTCCTGCGTGTATTACCTGTCTGTTTTCTTCCAAATTTGCCCGCGCATAAAGGTCGCCCCGGTTCCTCCTTTCTTAGCTTTTCAAGACTCTAACAAATAGCCTTGTTTCATTTATATTCTCTCCCTGATTTGCCTTTATCACCTTGTTTATTCTCCTGTTATTTCTACCTTTTGTCCCCTTTTCCCGCATCTCATCTCCCACCCCTACTATTCTTACTTAAAGCCCTAACGAAATCCCCTTTTTTTATTATTTCCCTTCTTCCCCCCTTTTCTGTCTCACCCCCTTCCTTATCCCTCTCCCCTTTGTCTCCCTCTCGCCTTTTCCTCGCCCACCCCTTTAACACTCTTTTGTTTTTGATTTTGCCGACTAAACCTTCGTGTTCTTTCCCTCTATTCCTTCATGCTTTTCTATTGCCCTCTCTTGTTTTTGTTTTTCCTTCCCCTCCTCAACTTGTCCCCTTCTACCTGTTTTTTCCCTGTTGTTCCTCTATGTCCTTAACCTGCAATCTTCTATGCCTTTCCTAGTCTACCCTTTCCCCTTGCCTGCCCTCTCTGTCTTTCTGTCCCTGACCTGTCAACATCAGTTCCTCTTTTCTCGCCCCCCCTATCCCCTTGTTTTTTTTCCCCCCCCGGTTTTCTTTTATGACAAAGGCCATTGTCCTTTACCCTCTCTCACTTTTACGACCCGTCCTTGCTCCGATATACGACCTAATTTCTGCAATCCTTAAACCAACCCAACCCTACTTCTTTTACCTTTTCAACGGTGAAACCTATTGTCCTGTTCTCGTCCCTCTTAAATTATCCCTTTTCCTTCACCCCTTTATTTGGTGTTTTTCTTTATCCTTGACCCCCCCTCGACTTACACCTTCTTTCCTCCCCCCCCTTTTATATCATTTTGTGTAATTTTATCCCCTCCCTGCTTCTCTGTTTTCGTCTAGCTCCCGCCCTGAGCTTCTTTCCTTATCCCATTAGTTTTTTCTTTTCCATCCTGCACCCCCTTTGTTTTTTCTCGCTAACTACCTCCCCGCCCCGAATCCTCTCAGCCCTTTTACCCCATTCCCCTATTCTACCTTACTCCCTTCACAACCTTATCGTGCCCCACACCCCCCTCCTTTCACACTGTCTTGATTCCTTCACTCAGCTTGTTTTTCTACCCGATATTTTCCTTAGTTTATTTCATCCCTCCTCAACTTTTATGGTTCATGCAATACCACCCCTCCATCCTATGGAGTGTAGCCCTGCCTACTTCGGGCTAACCAATAGATACCTTACCTTATATACCTATTGTATTGTCTCCATCTTCTCAGAGACCTTCCTCCGTCCTATTTCTATTTGATCTCTCTATCCTTTTTCTCTCCCCTACCGTCCTTTCGTTTTACCTCCTATTCCCGCAACCCCTATTATTTTGCCTTTTTTTTCTTACCCTGTTCCTCATCTTTTACTTCTAGAAAGCCCTTCCTTTTGCGCCCACTCTTCCGACCACCTTCCGTCATTTCGGTCGGCTGAATGCCTACTCCTGCCCCTCTTTCCTTATTCAAATCCCTTTCTTTTTCTCTCTCTTCCTTTCCTTTGTCCCTCCTGTCGCTACATTATTTTTCGTTTCTCCGTTCTTTTAATCACCCTTTATCTCTTGATCCCCTACTTTCCTACCTCCTCTTTTGTGTCCTCTTTCATGCCCCACTTCGATGTTATTTTCTGCCCACCTTCTTTCTTTTATCCCTTTCCCAAAGACAGCGGTGTGTGTCATAACTCCCTCCTCACCTTAATCGTCCGCCGCTCCATCTTTACTCTTGTTACCTACCCCATGCCTCGCCCTTTCTTTCTCCCTGCACGGATCGTGTTACTGTCTCTACCCTTATCTGACCCCCCGGGCCTACTTTTCAAGGTCCTAAACCCCTGCTTTCCTTACACCCCCTTCCTCGTCCAGTAATAAATTAGACCAATCCCCCCTCTAAAAATGACCCCATCCCCCCCAACCCTTGTGTTTTCAACCCCCCGACTTCATCTCAACACTCTTTCTTTTTTCACTTTACCCACCCCACCGACTAATCTTTTGCCTTCAAAACCCCTCGAACCAAAAAATCCCTTTTTTACTTTTAAGCTTCCAAAATCTCCCTCTTTATTCCTTCTCTTTTACCCTCCTCCCTTTTCCTTTTCTTCCCTGCTTGCTTTACCGTAGTTAATCTCCGCCCATCTTTAGATCTTTTGCCCTATCCTTCTCGCTTTCTTTTTTTTTCCCCGTTACTGCTCTGTGTCCTTTCTAGTCCTTCCTCCCTATCTTTTATCGCTCTATTCTCTAGTCTCATCCCTAAAGAACCTTTGAAAAGTCTAATCTGCCCTTGTACTGAACCTCCCTCTCATTTTCCCAACTGCTCCTTATTTTTTTGTTTTAGCCTTACAGCATCTGTTATACCCTCGTCAAAGAAAATCACTTTCACACCTATACACTTACCGGTTGTCCTCCCTTCCTACTTCCTTCCTATCCTTTCTTTTCTCACACTCCCTTCTCCCCATCCTTATTACCCCCTTCATACACCACTTACCCACCAGCACCCTAACATCCAGCCTCACTTTCCCCTCCTATTTATCCTTCTCTTTCCGCCCTTATTGTTCCTCTTTGCTTCTCATCAAAACTTCCCCTGTTCCACGTCTTCTCTTTTTTCCCGCTTACCCTCTGTACTTTTCCCTCTGCTCCCCTCTTTTTCCTTCCTTTTTTCACTCCCACTTAAGAAAGCACAAAACAATATCACCCCCTATTTTTGCTCCTTCTTTTTTCCTTCTTCATTCGTGTATCCCTTATACTTGTCCCCCCCCCTTTCCTTTCGTTGACCCTCCTTTCCTTATTAGTTTTCTCTCTCTTCTATCTCTTATCATTCCCCAAAAACTATATTAAGACAGTCCCCTAGGTATTCCTTACCGCACTTTAGCTCTGTGCCCCTTTTCCCCTGCTCTTATAAACCCCCCCCTAATCTCCTGCTTCTTCACTCCCATCCGGCCTTCAACTATGGTTGTGCTTCTGTATATGTATACCCTCTGGGCCTCCCTCCTTTAGACCACTCAAGTCTCCTCCCTCATACAATTTATGTTTCCCCTTCGCTATGTTTGACTATTATTCCGGTCAAAGAAAACATACAAGCCTCTTCCTCCTTTGTCACTTACTTTGTATTCCTATTTTTGTTACTTTCCTCCAAATCCCTCCACTGCTCATTCTCCCTAATAGCTTCCTCCCGGACCATAACACCCTTCCTTTTACTACACCCGCCCCGAAACCCTCCTTCCCTTCACCCAATCTACCTTTTCCCCTCTCTAATAATCTTTTTTTTCTTGTTTTTTTGTTTTTTTTTCTTTCCCCCACTCCACCCTCTTTACCTCCTACCTTCCCTTTCCTATGTACATCACCCCCCCCCTCGCCCTTCCTCCCCTTCCTTTTCTTTTTACCAAACCCCCCCTTATTCTCATCCCCTGTTTTCTTCATCTATATCCACTATCACCCTTTCTTGCTATCCGACATTAATCGTTTCGAGACTACACGTTTCTTCCCTTTTCCCCTCTTTTCTGCCTCATTACTATCTCCCTTTTTTATCTGCCCTAACCGCCCCCGCAACTTATTTTTCGCCCTCTTCCTTGTTTTACGGCTCTATTAACCCCCCTGAGTATTTTCACTCTACCCACCTTTTCATTTCATTTCCCACCAGGCACCTTTTATTTTTCTTTCTTCCCCTCATTTGTTATTTACTTAGCCGCTTGTCCCTCATTACTGTCTTTTCTACCCCTGCACCTTTTCTTTCTCCTTATCCCCCTCTCTCTTCCTTCCCCCTTTTCACCTCCTCCTTAGACTTCCCACGACCGCCTACCTGTTATCACCTACCTTTCTTCCCCCCATTTTTACCCTTTCCCTTCTCCTTTTCGTCCGGCTTTTCCTTCCTCCCTTTCCTTCTCTTTTTCTCTCTTTGCAATAACCTCCTTTTCTCACACTTCTCTACTTCCTTTCCTTTCTTGTACTCCGCAACGCACATCAAAATTTATATGCCAATCCCCTCTCTTTCGGCCCCTTCTATCCTATTTTATTCTCTCCCTTCTTCATCTCCTCTCTTCCTCCTCTTTCTTTTTGTTTCTGCTTCCCCTTCTGGATTCATCCTCCGATATCTTCCCTTCTCCGTTTGCTTCTTTTTACTCTCCTCCTTCTCTCCTCCCTACCCTCGCCAAACGAACCTGTTATTTCGCTCCCATCTTTGTGTTTTTCTTTGACCCCTACCCACCCCTTCTTTTCGAGTAATGCTCTCACACTCCCACTATCAACGACTTTTTTGTCCCCCTATGCCCTATTCACCTGAGACCTGGTTCTTTCTATGTTCCCCACCCACATCCCCCTAAATTTTTAGCCTTTCCATCTCTTTTCATATTCTTCCTATCCCCAACCAATTGGCCCCAACCATTTTGTACCCCCTATCCCTAGCAAGCTGGCTTACTTACCTTCCTTGTTTTACGCCCCTTCGCCTCCAAATAATCCTTTTCGCACGACATACCCCTTTCCCCCCGTACCCCCTCTTTCTAATTGTTAACCTCTATTTTCTTGCTTCCCCAACCCCACTACCCCTTACTTCCCTTTTTACTTTTATTCTATAGGTAAAATCCACCGTCGTTTTTTCCTCCTTTCTCCTTCTCTTGTAATTTCTCTACTGCTTAGTTAGTTCCAACATTTACCCTTTTCCTCAACCATAATACACCTCTTTCTCTTCTATTTGTTCTCCCCCTCCCCTTTTCACATTGTTTCGTCCCCCCACCCCGCAGTCACTGTTTGGTTCGTTCCCCTTTTCCTCTGCTCACCCCTTTCTGTTTGTTCTCCATCCCATTTTTCTACTTTTCATACCCTACTCCTTTAATCGCCTTTCCTTGTATCCTCTCTTCTGGTGTTTCTAAGTAACAGGCCTAAGTATCGCCCCCCAGCATCCTTCTCTTGTTCTCCTAAACCCATCCCGACCCTTTTTTCAATACTCTCCCCACTTTTTTACTCCCTTAAGCTCCCCCTCTGTCGTTCCAGTTCTCTCTCTGATCCCTCCCCTTCCTCTTTGTTTTCTTGACCTTTCTATCTCCTTCCCCTATTCTCCATTCGTCGTCCCCTTTTGTGTTGTTCCCAGCAGAAAGCCCATTCCCGTTGTCGCGTTTGGATATTTTCCCCCAGCAACGCCCAAATCACTTCCCTTTTTTCCCTTTCCTACTTCGTTCTCTTCTCTTCCTTCTCACTATCGCGGCGCGACACCGCTATTTTTTTTCTGTTTACTTACTATCTTTGCTTTGTTCTTATTCAGTGCTCCCTCGTCCGCCTTATTAGTTCTTTTTTTTGTCCCCTCATCTCGGTTGTCTTTCCTGATTAACATTTCCTTTTTTACTTCAGCGCCCTCCCCAACACCCCACGTTCCGCCCTTCACACGCCCAAACCCCCCGCCTCTCGCCCCCCCCTCTGTTCTCCCCGAATTCTACCACATACAACGGACAACTCTGGCCCCGTGTTTCCCTTCCTATACATTTCGTACCCCTTTATCTTTCCCCTTCCTCAGTTCCTCCCCCCTATCAAATCTTTCCTCTCCCCTCTTCTCTCCTATCCAACCACCTCTCTTTGCTCTCACTCAGTCAAAGTCACCGCCTTTTCTCACCTCCACTCCCCCCTTCATCTCTACGTTTTCTGCTCCTCCCTTACTTTTACACTTTCTATCTCCCCTCGCCTCCCTTCTTTATCCCTCACTCCCCTTCGCCACACCCTTACAGACCTTTTCTCCATTAATATCTCCAATGAGCCCATCCCCCCTTTTTGCTTTCTTGTTCAGTTTGTTTAAGCTCCTCTTCTCTTTCCAGCCTTTCCTTCCCTCTTCACACACCAAAATATAGTCGCGTTACACACTTTTCTGCACCACTGGCTCTTCCTGTTTCATACCACTCTCCCTTTTCCCTTCCCTCTGTTTGCCCCTCCTTTCCCTTTCCTTCCTCACCCGCCTATTTCCCCCTTTCTTTTACTGCTCGCTTCATTCAACTTTTCACTCCTTTCTTCGGTATTTTTCCTAACTCCTCGCTTCTGCACATCTATGTATGCCCCTTACCTAATTATCCAGCGTGGCCTCATAAAATCCTAGTAGCCAGCGCACCCATCGCAACGCCCAAGCCCCCGACTCCGCTCATCCATCAGCATTACTTACAAAAGCGATTAATGGATAAATTCAAGCCACGAAATGATGCAGAAGACTATATAGTTAGGCATGCTGCAAAGCTCTAATCGTAAGAGAAGAGAAGAGAGAGCAGTATATACGCATTGAAGTGCAATATCACAATTAAAATGGTAGAGAAAATAGCAGCACAATAGGAAGTTTAGAGCTGCCTCAAAGGGCTTCAAAGATCAAAGTAAACCACCAAACTAAAACACAATTTGGAGGAATTCTTATGATGACGATATCTAAGAAACCCATGTGTATACAAACACAATCATCTGAAATGAAAGACTATATGAATAAACCACGATTTTGTATGAAAGAACAGCAAAAGAGGAATCAAGATTTATACCAATGGATTCAGAGAAAGAAGTTCAGGAGTCAGGTAAAAGATTAAAAAGAGTTACAAGATCATATGCAACACAGAAGTCACCTAAGAAACCAAAAGTAATTAAATCTATAAAGAATGTTATAGAAGAAGAAGCAGCAGAGTATGAGAAGGAGAAGGAAGAACTCAGGTTAAGCTTAAAGATAATTTCTGGTGATGACAATGAAGTGAACTATGAACCACTATCCAGAAGATTTCCTATTGTGAATTGGGAATATAAGTTGTTGAGATATGTGGATGCAAAAGACATGTATGTTTACAAATTAACCAGAGCTGATGGAAGTTCAACCCATCATGGAGACATGCAAGCCTTCTTAAGAATACTTAACAGGCAAGACTTGAATGACCTATACAGGTTAGTTCAGGAAAGGTTTCAAGATCATCCTCTTGAAGGACATGATTTGTTGCTTTGGGGATATCTAAGGATGCTATTTGACCCAGATGAAAAATATGAACTATGGATGCATCAACTGGATTAGAAATTGCTGAAATGGAAATGGCATGAAAATTGTGGAGTTCACACTCTATTTATGAATGGTACACCTATGGAGATTAATATGCTAGTAGAGAAAAAGTACCCACTAATCAAGGAATTATTAGAGAAGGTGCTGAACTTGCAGTTAGAAGCTAAAGAAGAAAGTACTATGGCATTTGAGCTTATCAAGTGATTCAAATCAATGCTTGAAGAGTAGTAAAATATTTGGATACATTCTCCTAATGACCAAGATGCTTAAACTGAAGAAACTTGATCATTGACAAGTAAATATCAAGTTTAGGGGAGGATTGTTAGGAATTTTGAGTTACTACTGTCAGTACTACTAACTTTACTACAAACTATTTCAAATGATTGATACTGGCAAGCTTGCTAAAGACCTAGTAGAAATAGACCTAAGTAGTTAGGTACTGCTAGTTAAAATAGTTGTACTGTTCCAGTACAAATGTTTGTTATCGTACCAGTATAGGTTAGTACCGTTATTAATAGTTAGTGCTGTAGTATTATATAGTTAGTAATGCTAAAGTGATATGCATTTAATATATTCGAATAGATATGCATTTATCATTGTAGCGCGTTTTTGTAAAGCCCATTAAGGTTTCCTTGGTGTATAAAAGGAACCCTATGACATAGTTAGAACTATCAATTCATAGTTAGTTATTATGTAACCTAGACAAAATATTTGTAATCAATATATCTAAAGTTTTTAGTATTCTTTGTTCTTCTTTGTATTACAAGTTAGATTCCGTATAACTTGTAGTATCATAATCATAGTTTCTCAGATTTATCCAAGTTAACTAAGCTTTAACAAGCTAAGAATATCTGTTCATTAGGACTTCACAGAAATTAGTGTGCTTAAAAGTGAGTTAGAAAAGATTAATTAAGAAAAAGAAAGCAATCAACTTAAAACTGAAAAATTTGATAATGCTTATAAGAGGACTATATAAACTAAATATTGAGTTCAAGATACCTGATAAAAGTAGAAAGGGTTTAGGGTTTGTAAGCTATAATGTTATTCCTACCTTCTCCTATAGGATTATTCTTACCTCCAAATCTTTGATTTGTCTTACTCTGGTACTAAAGGAGTTTCCAGACAGCCCGATTTGAAGGATATGGACATAAGTACTAGTTAAGAGTGTTAGTGAAGATACTTCTAATGAGGTTTGGGAATCTCCTGATGCCTCATTGGTTGAGGAGTTGGTGTCAAATGATAAGTTAGAGAAGAAAACTGTTTCTCCTACTGTTGCTAAGATAAGTTTTGTTAGACCTCAACAATAAGAAAAACCAGTTAGGAAACCAGTTAAGTATGCTAAAATGTACAGGTCATAAACTCCTAGGGAAAATCAAAGAAACTAGAATAATCAGAAGTCCCAACAACTAGGAAGTGACTATGTGATGTACAATAAAGCTTGTTTTGTCTATGGAAGTTTTGACCATGTGCAGGCTAACTGCAATTACCATCAAAGGGAAAGGATGGTATCTGGGAATAATTATACAAGGGTGAATTACAATTATTTTGCTAAAAAGGCTCACCCTAGTGCTCACAGAAACATAGTTCCAAGAGCAGTTTTAATGAAAACTGGCCTAAGACCACTTAATAAACTGCAAGGGGCTATTACTAACTTGCTCATCCCATAACTACAGTTTATAGTGCTAGACCAATGTCATGTTTTTCTAAATCAGCACAATCAACTGTAAAGAGGCCCTATCAAATGAGAACATCATTAACTAACAAATTTTTTTTTTGTCAAAAAGTTAATACTGTTAAGGGAAAATTTAATACTGCTAGGTCAAAAGCAGTTAATACTGCTAGGCCAAATACAACAGTAGTTAATGCTGTCAGGGCAAATCAGGTTAATACTATTAAGGCCTCAACATGTTGGGTTTGGAGACCTACCAAACTTAACAGTGCATCAATTACTTTC
Source organism: Tanacetum coccineum (assembly GCA_026074375.1). NCBI lineage: Eukaryota > Viridiplantae > Streptophyta > Magnoliopsida > Asterales > Asteraceae > Tanacetum > Tanacetum coccineum. Next base: position 11,668 of record BQNB010007783.1, on the reverse strand, counting down.
AAGAGACATAATTATGTTGATGCACGAGGCAGATCTAAGTCAGTGATGGCTTGGGTCCCTAAAGGAAACTAATTTCCTTATTTTTATGTGCAGGGTCATCCACAAAAAGAAGATCAAGGCTATGTTGACAGTGGATGCTCAAGGAACATGACAGGCAATATGTCCCTATTATTCTCAGATTCAAAGATAAATTGACAATGGAGATATGTTACATTTGGGGGAAGAGCCAATGGAGGAAGAATTACTGGTAAAGGAACTCTTAAAACTGGTAAACTTGATTTTGAAGATGTGTACTTTGTCAAGGAGTTACAACTTAACCTTTTTAGTGTTTCACAAATGTGTGACAAAAGAATAGTGTTTATTTGCTTTTACTAGAGCACATGGATGTGTTTGTTCTGTCGTCCTGACTTTTAGTTAGCTGATAAAAGTTAGGTTTTACTTAAAATTCCTAGAAAAGAAAACAATATGTAACAATGTTTGATAATGAAGAATAATATTTTCCTAAAGAGAGTTTAACTTGTCCTTGTTAGCAAAGCCACACTTGATAAATCAATGTTATGGCATAGGAGACAGGTCATGTAAATTTTAAAACTATTAATAAACTTGTTAAGGATCAACCTTTGAAAGGATTTTACCTATAAAAACATTTTGAAAAAAATGCACCAAGACTTGTGTTGCTGCCTATAAGGGAAACAAACCACAAAGCCTCCTGTAAAGAGTCTAAATATTCAGAACTCTATTACTCAGACCTTTATTCATGTTGCAGTATTGGACTGTTTGGTCCCAACGTTTTGTGAGCAACTTAATGAATAAGAAATATTGTCTAGTTGTCACTAATGATTATAGCAGATTTACTTGGGTTTTATTTTTAGCATCTAAGGATAAAACTAGTGGCATTCTTAAGAGCTTTATAACTCAGATAGAAAATCTAGTTGATAAGAAAGTAAAGATAATCAGATGTGATAATGGAACAAAGTTCAAAAATAGGGTTATGAGTGAGTTTTGTGAATAGAAAGCATTAAGAGGGAATTTTAGTGGGAGCTAGAACTCCTCAGCAAAATGGTGTTGCTGAGGAGAAATAGGACACTAATTGAGGCTGCTAGAACCATGTTAGCTGACTCTAAGTTACCTACTACATTTTGGGCTAAAGCAGTTAATACTGCTTGCTATGTACAGAATGGGGTATTAGTAGTTAAGCCTCATAACAAGACCCCTTATGAACTCTTTAGATGTAGAACACCTTCTCTAAGCTTCATGAAACCATTTGGGTGTCATGTTACCATTCTTAATACCTTAGATCATTTAGGAAAGTTTTATGGAAAGGTCGTGTGATGGATTCGTTTGTTGGATACTCATGTGAATTGTAAGGATTTTAGAGTATACTATAACAGCCCATGGTGTTTTTCAAGTCATTAACTACGTCCGATAAATCTACTATTTGTTTTTTTTTATAGCGTTGGTATCGCATTTCCTTTAAATCATAAATAGTTAAGCTAAATTGCGTAAGCTAACAATTTGCGTTCATTGGTATACCGGGCATCAAAACATTAAATGTTTACATCAAGCAAGGGTTCAGTAACGTTATTTGAGAATCATTATTAACTTCTTTGTTCATTTTTTTTTTTTATCGATAAGTAAAGTGTATACGTTTTCGCGATAAATGCGTTTAGGCACTCCGGAACCACCAAAACTTTTCCTACGCTTCACAAATACCCACTTTTATACCCAATACATAAAAAGTTAACAAATAATATCTCACTATAATCACTTCCTTATTTAGCCAAAATTATGGCAAGAGATTCAATGATATAAAGAAAATCTTCCATTTGGTCAAATGTACATCTCTTTCATTATACCTAGCCCATGCCTTCTCATTAAACCACACCTTACCTTGTCCCTTTGACCCATCCCTTTGACCATGACCTTCCCTAAAACCCTCCCTCTTTGTCCCCTTGACCCATGGCAAGAAACCCCCCCCCCCCTTTGAATTCTTGGTCAAACTTTGACTAACAAATATCTAGTTTACCTTCCTATATATACATGCATTCATATGAAGAAAAACATACACACTTTACACTTAACAAAATTTACTTTCTTTCTCTCCCTTTTAAGGTCAAAACCTATGGCTCATTTAGCCCTCATAAACAATCCATACAAAATTTATATAACCTATTTACACACATTCTCATATCATATCTAAGGTGTCCTAAGTTATTTTCCAAGTATTGGTTAAGGATTTTTAAGTGTTGAAGCAAGAAATCAAGATTAGGGTTTTTATTGTGCAAGCTTTGGTTTTGAATCTAAACACGGGTTTAGCATTCATTTCTCATCTCATACATCATCCCTAAGGTCTTCTAAATCCCTTTATACTTTTTATTATCATTATTTCATGTGTAATATGTTATTTATGGCTAAATCACCACTTAAGACTTTTGAATATGTAAAAAGGGTTTTTACTAATGTCTATGAAATTAACACTTTTTTCCTATGTCATATAGTCCATAAATAAAATCATGAAATTAATGGATCTGATAATTTATGATAACATGGTGTTTAAGATATAAACATGTTTAGTTATAAATTAGGGTTTTATAAAGTTAATAAAAACAAACTTTTATAAATCAATACACTGATAATAAAAGGGTTTTTTATTTCGTGTTTTCATAAGTGAGGTAGAGCCTAAATATAAAATAATAAACGCCTCATGACAATCCAAAATGATAAGAAACTCAAAAACCGATTTACAACGAAAAAAGATACGTAAGTATAAATAACAAGTTATATAAACAAGTGTACCCATTTATTTCAATGGGGCTGTTTTGGAGTGACTTTTAAAACATCCATATTATGTTTTAGAAATATATTACACCTCATGACGTTTCTAAAAATGTAGAGAACTTGAAAAACGGATTAATAACGAAAAAGATACGATAAAAATACGATTTACGTAATACCGGGTTTTATAAAACTACTTTTATAAAAAGTACTATTCATACAGAAAGTTTTATTTTTATAAACTTCATAAATCAATAAAACTTTCAAATACGAGATCGTGCTCGAAATAATCGCTAAAAACGGAACTATAATGAATAAAATACGACGTTTACGGGTTTTACGACAATTAAATCGATAAAAATATATATAAGGTCTGATGTGAACAGTAAATTTAATATTCACCAGTAGGTCCAAAATTCGAAAATGTCAATGTATGATAACTCGTCCTAATACGAAGGCGTGGGCATAAGAAACGTCAAAATCGGGCTTAAAACGCAAAAGTTATGCCAGTTTTACTAAAACGGTAATTTTAAACGTTTTTACTTATTAAACACAATTTTACCAAAACAAATAGATGGTGATGTAGCTACATAGACTTGTAAATGTTATTAGTTAAGCAAAGTGGTATATTACTAGGGAGTTTCACAATGAGGCCTCTTCGGGGTGGCATATCGACGAGTTGTTAGATTTACGATTTAAAGTGTCCTAGCTCCTCATACGTTCACTACATGACCTTTTAATTATGATAGCCCGAACGATAGTATAATGAGCTATATAGGAATATTTGATATTGGTTAATCGAAGTACATGGTACTTATACGACGTATGTTAATCTAGGTTGCATTCAATCATTTACGTGACGCTTTATCTGTGATATTTGGATTCTCACTAACTCAAGGTGAGTTCATAGCCCCACGTTGTACATGGTTTTGTTTTATAAGTTTTGGGGTGGAAAACATGCATCTGTTTTATAACTGGACACAAGTGGAATATTTTATATTATGATTACGTGTTGCCTAAGTAGCGATAACCCAAGGTGAGCCCATTATCATGAACTGTCAATTGCATAGATGTAGTTGTGAATTACATTATGTGGGCGCGAATGTTATGAATAGATCTATTGGGATTGACATCCCCGTTCGGGTGATTAGCTATCACCAGGCAAACGAACGTATACCATGTTGGACTAAGGATGTTGTGGGTTAGATCATCAATACGGGCAATGTGGGCAATTTTATATTGCTATTTATTTATGTCGAGCTTCAGTGTCATGAGCTTTGATTTGAAGGTAAATCACAAGTTTGGGGTGGTATTGTTGGGAATTAAACTCATACACTTAGTATGTCAAGCCCAAAACTTAGTATGCTCAAGATTTACAACTGCCAGTTATAACTAGTTAGTAGTGCTAGAAGAAAAAATAAAAAAGTTAGTTACTGCTCAGTTACTAACTTAACACTGCTGAAGGAGTTTGGCTATTTGCATAGAAGAATTAAGACTGCTCAACGAGATAAAGACGTCTGAAGAGATTATGTTTGACTATTCTGTGTATATTCTATTTAGTTAGAAAGATATGCATATAAGATTAGAATTATAGAAGATTTGTAGTTATCTTGTAAAGGACTCCTTGGTGTATAAAAGGATATGATAGAAGCGAATTCATAGAGTTGTATGCACATTGAAATTGCTTCAAGGTTGGTAACACACCTAGTACTAGATAGAGTAATCGTATTATTAATCTTAATATATGAAGCTTTTTGTTACATTCTTTGTTCAATCATATTTAATGTTTACATTCATGGTTCTTCTAAGTTTTAAAGAGTAGATTTTGCATACTCTTTAATATACACACAAAGTTTATACCATTTTTATTTTGGATTTATCCAAGGTAACACACTCTTTACAAGCTAAAGAATCAATCATAGTTTGGGATCAACAGTCTTCACTGCCATCAGGTAAGGCTAAAATAGGTGTAATACATAAGTTTTCATTTAGTAACTGAAATGCTTCTTCTTCATCTTTATCCCAACTAAATTTTACATTTTTTGAGTCAATTTAGTCAAAGGCTTTGCTATCTTGGAAAAACCTTCGATGAATCTATGGTAATATCCAGCAAGTCCTAGAAATTGACGTATTTCTGTTTGGGTTGTAGGAGCCTCCCAATTCTTTATGGACTCGATCTTGGTGGGATCCACGTGAATACCCTGACTATCAATCACGTGACCCAAGAATTGTTCAGTTGAAATCCAAAATTCACATTTATAGAATTTAGTGTACAACTCTTCTTTCTTGAGTAGCTCTAAGATTAGCTTAAGATGTTTTTTGTGTTCTTCTTTACTCTTGGAGTAAATTAGAATGTCATCTATGAATACTATCATGAACTTTTCCAAGTATGGTCTACACACTTGATTTATGAGGTACATGAATACTGCTGGTGCGTTGGTTAAACCAAAGGGCATAACTTAGAACTTATAGTCCTAAATTACGTTTTTGGAATATCCTCATCTCGAACTCTAAGTTGGTGATATCCTGAATCTTGATCGCAAATCGATCTTAGAGTATACACTTGAACCCTGTAGTTGGTCGAACAGGTCGTTGATTCTTGGTAACGGATATCGGTTCTTTACAGTTAGCTTATTCAGCTCCCTGTAGTCGATGCACATCCTAAACGATCCGTCCTTTTTCTTTACAAATAAGACTGGAGCTTTACACGGTGACAAACTTGGCCAAATAAAACCTTTATCCGTAAGTTCTTGCAATTGATTGGATAATTCAAGCATCTCCGAAGGGGCTAAACGGTATGGTACTCGAGCAACTGGTTCGGCACCTGGCACCAATTCGATTTGGACAACTTGTCGAGGTGGTAGAAGTCCGGGTAAGTTTTCGGAAAAGACTTCAAGAAAATCATGAACAATTGGTACATCCTTAAGTCGTTTCTCCTTTGACTTTTTCTTCGTTATGTGGGCTAGAAACATACAACATCCTCTCTTGATGTACTTTTGAGTTTTAATACAAGAAATGATGTTTTAGGCGTGTTCCACTCAATCTCTCGGATGACCAAAGTTTCAAGTGTACGATAGGAATATGTACAACTTTCTCGCCGCAGATAATTTTTGCATTGTGTTGTGATAACCATTTCATACCAATTATAACATCAAAACTTCCAAGTTCAATTGGCATGAGGTCGATTTTGAGTGGATGATTTAAAAAAGTATTGTGTCACAGTTTTGATATCATTGGTGTTTGTGTTTAATAACTTGCCATTAGCTAAACTCGATGGGTCGAAAGCTTGTGTTAATGTAGTGGGTGTAATATTAAGTAAAGATGCAAAGGCAATAGATACAAAACTTTTATCAGCACCCGAATCGAATAAATTTTTTGCATAATGGTTATTGAGTAAAAACGTACACGTAACCATGTTCGGGTCCTGTTGCGCATTCTTATCACCCAAGACATAAACTTTCCCATGAGCTCCACCCTGTTTTTGTTAACCATTGTTTTAGGGGCATTGATTCTTGAAGTGTCCATGTTCTCCGCACCTAAAAAAGGTTAATATGGGTTGAGTGTTAGCACCAGTAGTGGGCCCCTTTCCTCTATGATCCTTTGTTTGATGGCCCACCTTTTGACAGTTCGTGCATTTTATGGTGCAAGGGCCTGTATGATGTAGTTTACATCGGTTGCATAAAGGTAAGTTTCCTATGTAACCCCTTCCTCTAGTTGGGGCAGTAGCAGCAGTAGCATAACCTCTAGCATTCTACTGTCTACGATTTTGTTAGTTATGGTGGTTGAAACTCCAGTTTTGGTTATTGGGATTGTTGTTGTTACCCCTTTGATTATCATTCCACCTTCTCTTGTTGTTGTTGTTGTTGTTGGGGTTGTTGTTGATGTTGTTGTTATTTTGTTATGGTTATTGTATTGTAACAAAAATGTTCTTTGCCTCAAGCAGTTGATCTTTTAGTTTACGAGCCTAAACAAATTAAATTTTTAGCGCATGGGTTCCTCCCTCTGAGTCTATTGTAGTTAAGCTTGGGCTGGATTCAAAAATAATTTTTATGTGTTTTGTTTTAGGATTAAACTTCCCCTGTTTCGGGCTGTTGTGGGAGTAGAGAAGTAACAAGACATGACTAATAGTCCCTCCACAAAACATACCTTTCTAATAACTTCTCTGGAGGTTGGAAAATATTGGTCTGGAAAGAGTTATCGCACTATTTCTTGTAAATCGGAGGCTGCGGGGGCGTGGGGTGGGGGTGGTTTTTTTTTTGGGCCGGGTTTGTTGGATTTTTTTTGTATTTGTAAACGTTTTTTGTTGGGTTTTGGTTTTGTATGGGGGGTTTTTTTTTGTAGTTTGTTTTTTGGGTTTCGTTTTTTGGTATTTTGTTTTTTTTTATACTTACCTCCCTTTACCATAATGATTCCAAAGCTTATACCTTTCACTTTTTATACTCACTGCAGCAGGGAGGAATTAATATTTAATAATTATTCTTTTTCAGTTCAACCCAAGGAATTTTGTAGGCATTCTCAATGACGATGGTTAAGCTACTGAGTTCCCCATGATAGTGCTTCATCCAAAATGCTTAACTCGTGGCATATTAACTTTATCATTCTCTGCACATTTGATGCAATGTTTCTGTGTTTTCAAACAAGGAGGGCGGAGTTTAATCCTACAGCTCCTTCAGTACCCTTAAATTTTATGGGTTCACACTTCATGAATTCAGAATACGAACAACCCTTGACTTCAGGTACTGTATTCATTGCTACGACACCTACAGTTCATCCCTTGCAAATAAGAGGGTCCTCCAAACACCCGCGCTTGGCCCCTTTTGTATTTTTTAGATCCTTTGGCTACACCACTGACAAGTTGCAGGTTTGCTCTAGTTGTTTCTCGCAGCTTCTTTCTGGGCCAGCTCTGGCAACTTCGGCAGCTTTAGCAGTTGCGGCTGTTCATTCTGCTGCAATAGCTACATCTACTCTATCAACGATCATTCGTTCGATAACGGCGTTACTCATTCTTTTTGGCGGCATGATTCTATTAATCACAAAGATGTAGGTATAATTAAGAAGTTGTATAATAGGCATGATCATGACGGGAAATGACAGAATAATAATATTAAGAATTATAATCACAACACAAGACAACAAAAATTACATTCATTTATAGTTGATCCTATACATATTACATCGATTACAAAATCGAAATCTATTACAAGTTTCTTCAAAATTTTACTAACTGAGACTCTCAGTTAGTAATTACAAAAGAGAACTACTACTATTCTATTACATGATTCTTACAAAAAGATAAGTTATTACTGTGGTACTAGTCTATTGCGTGTCCGATGGTTCTTGTAGTTCTGGTGGATCAGCATCTCCATAAGTGGCCAACACATCAATGCTTTTGGTAGGGCGATTTTCTTCGAATCCCCTCCAGTACATCTCTTGCTGTATAGCATGCATTTGAACTCGTACATTATACAACTCACATTCAAGTCTATACCGGTCAACCTTAGCAACCTCCAACCTAATCTCTGCCGAGGTCAGGTGGTGTCTTAGTTCCTGAATTTGTTTACCATCTTGATCTTGAGTTTTCTCTATTCGATCCCTATCCATTGCTGCTAAAATGGCAGAAATATTGGCTGACTGCACTTGGTTCTTCAAATTCTTAATCTCCTCTCAGTTTTAGACATTATCTTGCTCAAGCAGGGTAAATCTATCTCCCGTGGCTGTTGAGTCATTCATCAGCTCGAGGATATCCCACTCAATAACAAAACTCATCTCCCAAATGAACCTGTCTAGATGTCGTCGAGCTCTAATAGCCTCTTCGTGAGCTTCAGTAATCTTGGTCCTACGGGTACCCATACCCCATGTCAAATATGGAACACGACTTCCAAGTATGCCAAAGTCATGTCCCAACTGATTTAGCTCGTATCTTGCAGAAAATACTGATGCAAATGCTACAGAAGAAGGTTCACCAACCTCATAGGTAGACAACGGACCTTTGAAAGGTCTACCCACATTTGTAGTAGTGGTAACAAGAATATCAAAATCAAAAGAGGATTCTGGCACATGAAGTGGTGTTCGTAGTAGAGACAATGGTGGTAGGGATGCAAGAAGTGGTTCCTCCTCCTCCTCATCATCAACAGCAATCGACAGCATCAAGATAGTCATTGTTGAGTTCGGGAGGGTTTGGTGCAAGAAGTGGTTCAATTGGTAATTGATCGGGTATAGCGGGAACATGTTCAGGAGAAGCGGGTACAAACATGATGTCTACAAAAAGGTATACGTGCTCGTAGTTAGTTAAATACGTATAAGAATAGTGATATGTCAAAGAATAGGTATGACACACGGAATGTGAAGATGATAATGAGTGAAATGGTTTTTAACTGTATATAGTGAGTTATTAAGTTAGGTATAAAATGTAACCTGGTTCTCTATAACTTTAGCTATGGTACCAATCTGTAGCTCACCCCCAATTTTGAATAGCAGCGGAAGCTAGACGAGGGTATTACTTCATGTCACATAGTACAAGTTACAGAAAAAAAACTTTAAATGAGACGTTTTGAAATACATTATCATTCGAATAATACAAAATATCATAGTTTGATACAAGGTTCCACAAGTTTCATAATGTACATAAGTAGTACATAACAAAATTTTAAAGCTTTATCGAACGATAATGTTATGCAAGGTCTTCAAAACTTTTTCATGCGCCTTCAGTGTATGCTCGTTTATACCTTAAAGACCTGAGATAAAACATGCCGAAATGTAAACCTAATGGTTGAGTGAATTCATAGGTTTATGAAAATGGACAATCAAGTTTTCAGAGTTATAGTAATAATTGCAACGAATACAATCATCATATAAATAGATATTATTGCATCTAAGCTTATGGCACTCAAAACTGACAGTATATATCAATAATGATATATAGGATAATAATGGCACAGTGTAGGTAATTGCCATATACCTAGAGTTACAAATATAGTGCGTTTGATTACCTTCGGCTAACACAAACAGGAATCATCAATCTCGATAGGCCTCAACACAATATTTGCGTTCACACACAAGTGATTAATGGTCCATGATGTGGGGGACTTATGGCATAAAGGGACTTAGACACAAGCAATACTATATTCAGGAACTATAGGTTTGAATCTCCCCAAACAAATTTTGGATGCTCAAACTAAAGCACGAAAACCAGAGAACATCAAGAATGAAGATGTTAGAGGCATGTTGGTTGAAAATTCTAAAGATCCAGAGAAATTTAGAACGGAAAAGTTGGAACCCCGTACGGATGGAACTCTATGCTTCAATGGCAGGAGTTGGTTACCATGTTATGGCAATTTGAGGACTGTGATCATGCACGAGTCCCACAAGTCAAAATACTCTATTCATCCGGGTTCTGATAAGATGTACCAAGACATGAAGAAGCTATATTGGTGGCCCAATATGAAGGCAAACATCGCCACCTATGTTAGCAAGTGTTTGACCTGTGCTAAGGTCAAGGCAGAACATCAAAGGCCATCAAGATTGTTGGTACAACCCAATATACCTCAATGAAAGTGGGAAAATATCACTATGGGTTTTGTCACGAAGCTTCCTAAGTCGTCACAAGGCTACGACACTATTTGGGTGATTGTTGACCGACTCACTAAGTCCGCAATCTTTGTACCGATGAGAGAGACTGATCCGATGGATAAACTTGCAAGGATGTACCTAAAGGAGGTGGTCACGAGGCATGGAATACCTCTCTCGATTATTTGTGATCGTGACCCTAGGTTCGCATTAAATTTCTGGAGGTCACTTCAGAATGCTTTGGGTACTAGTTTGGATATGAGTACTGCGTACCATCCACAAACAGAACAGAACTAAGTTGAGAGGACTATTCGACTCTCGAGGATTTGGTTGCTGCTTGTGAAATCGACCAAAAGGAGTTGGGTTTTAACAATTTGCCATTACTCGAGGTCTGCATATAACAAAAGCTATCACAGCAAGCAATCAAGGCTGCACCATTTGAAGCACTTAACGTTGAAAGTGTCGCACCCGTTGTTGTGCCGAAGGTTGAGAGTTCAACTCACTGGTCCATAAATAGTTACAAGAAACAACTGCCAAGATCGTTTCAAAATACCAAGGGTACGAGAATGCAGCTGCAACTCGATCGACAAAAGAGTTACGAGGATTTAAAGCGTAAACCGATGGAATTTCAAGTTGGGGATAAAGTTATGCTTAAAGTTTCGCCTTGGAAAGGGGTCGTACGTTTTGGCAAACGGGGGAAGTTGAACCCTAGGTATGTTGGACCTTTCAAGGTGTTAGAAAAGGTTGGAGAGGTTGCTTACAAGCTTGAGCTACCTGAAGAGCTAAGCAGGGTTCACAATACATTCCATGTATCCAACTTGAAAAAGTGCTATGTCGACGAACCATTAGCCGTTCCGTTGGATGAACTTCACTTTGACGACAAGCTTCAGTTTGTCGAGGAACCTATAGAGATCATGGACCGTGAAGTTAAACGGTTGAAGTGAAGCCGCATTCTACTAGTCAAGGTTTGATGGAACTCCAGGAGAGGTCTTGAGTTCACATGGGAACGCGAAGATCAATTCATGAAGAAATATACACACCTCTTCACAAAGACCGCACCATCATCAAGTGTCGCGTCTTAAGCCTTGAGGACAAGGCTCACTTAACTGGGGGAGACTATAACACCCCGTGTTTTAGGGTCATTGACTTCGTCAATAAATTCACTATGTATTTTTAGTATTGTACGCGTTTGCTTGTAATCGTAATCGTTAAGTTAAATCGCGTAAGCTAAAAATGATCAATCAATGTAAACGAGCATCAAACAATTAAATGTTTACATCAAGTAAGGGTTAAGTAATTATTTTGAGGATAATTATTAACATTGTTC
>BQNB010007782.1:53312-92321 GCA_026074375.1 Tanacetum coccineum | reverse complement strand
TTAAAGATCAAGTTTTCAAACTCAGACTTTTGGACCTTGGATGGGCAGTAGCTAGTTATGACAACCTTAGTTTACTTTAGACTATTTGTTTCATGTTTTTATCTTAACAACCATTTTAAGTGTATCCAATATCTATCCTTACCCTTTATATCTCCCAATAAACCAAATATCACCCGTGTTGCCTTGGAGAATGTTTAGACCCTAATCCTAGTTGGCGGAGACTTGTTTACTTTTCAAGCTTATGATAGAATGCATACTATGATTGTGCAATTGAGTGATCACCCCGAAATTGAACACTTAGTTTAGTAATGAGAGTTGAGTGTTTTTGATCCCCTTTTCGTGAGGTGTTTGGCTCAGATGTTTTCTAGCATAAGTAACTTATAAATTCATTTCTTCAAGTCAAATAGGGGAAATCTTTTTATGAATTATTCTAAACAGTTCTACTTGAGGGCAAGTAAAAGTTAAGTGGGGGAATATTTGATAACATCAAATAATTAATACATTTTAATATCAAATTCCATATAAAAATACTTACAAATATGCTATTAATGTATAAAAACGTTACTTAATTGTTTATTATCAGTTTTCAGGGACCATGTGAACATTTTAGCAAAAGACAAGGGATTTGGACAAGAAATGCACCAAAGTGAAGAGTCCAAGGCACTTTACGGCGTAACATCCCCGAAGGATTACGCCGTAACATACTCCAACAAAGAAATGAGTCATCACACCCTTTTACGGCGTAAAGAGTCTCCAAGATTACGCAGCAACATTCAAATATACTAGAGATGATGTGTCTGACTCAGCATTACAGCGTAACATATGCGACAGGGTTACGCCGTAACACCCTTTTATGCCTAGAAGATTGGAGGGTTACGTAGCAAGAATACGGCGTAACATCCCATAAGGGTTATGCCATAAACCTTTTGAAGCCTATAAACCCCTAAGGTTAGGTTAGCAAACCCCTAAGGTTACCCACTTACACACAGTTCACAAGGGGTGAACCAACCCTAAGGTTCAAAGCATTTCATCTGAAGGTCTAAGGGAGAAGCCACTAGCATACTTATTGTATTTAATCGTTCATTTCATTCTTTGTAAGAATTATGATGATTTAATCCATGTCTTTATTCATTAATTCTTTGCATTGCATTACTATGAGCGGCTAGCATCTAGTGCTGGCCTTAACCATGTACTTATAGTGTAGTGCTTATGATTTCTGTTTACTTCTGGGTTCTGTAGCTATCTTATATCCTTTCATTACTCCTCATGTTTTGGTAGCTATCGAGGTGCTTAGATCTTATTAATCTGTCATAGGGAATACCCTTTTAAACCTAGGATTAGTGGGGGGTTACTAAGGTAGCTTTGACCTCTATCCCTAGTGTAGAATTAACATATTACCGCGCCTTTGTTCATATTCAACACTTTCTACCGTGTGAACTTCTTTTAGAGGGGGTTAATATCGGTTTGTTTTAGATTATAGTATGGTCTAAGGGTAGTTAGGGTTTAAACCCCTGCAGCTTGGAGCCCTGCTCGCTGTGCTCGTAGAAGAATTCGCATCGCAGAGTAAGAAGGCAGACCTTACATGAAAATTCCGATCTGTTTTGACTTTAGAACCATAATGAGACTTATCAATTGAACATTGCTTAGGAACACAACGTAATCATAGCATTGGTCATAAATGGTTAGGTTTAGCATCGCTTTCTCCTTCCTAACCTTTATCAATTTATTTTATTGCATTTTATTTTTGTAGTTCTTATAAAATCATTCAAAACCCATTGTCATCGTGAAATTATAAATTAGAACTATTAAACGTAGCATCTTGGGACGACTCGGATATACCAAGCTACTGCACTATATATGACCGGGTTTTCTGCCCGTTAGTGTGTGTATCGGTAATCGATTTTTATAAATTTAAAACTTGGTAAAAATATATTAAAACAGTTTTCGTATCAACATTTTGGATTATAATCACATTAAAATGAATTTTACGCTTAAAAAATTTGAATCAATGTTAAAATCTATCGTTTTTAAAAACCTTTTTAATTTTCTCAAAATAAAAACCATCTCAATGGATTCACCTTTTATATATATGTGTATATATATATATATACGTATATTATTATATATTTATATACGTTATATATATATACTATATCTATAATTATATATATATCTATATATATATATTTATTTTCTATATATATTAGCGATATATATACGTTATATATATATATTGTATATATATGTAATATATATCCGTATATATATTATTATTATATACGTATAGTTGTATATCTATATCGTATATATATAAAAATCGTATATATACGTATATATACGTATATATATATCCTACGTAAAATTCGTATATCTATAATTCATATATATATCTATATATATATATTATATATTCTTCTATTATATATATTAATATATTAAAATATATATATTATACGTATATATAATATAAAATAGTATACGTATATATAATATATATTACACATATATATAAAAGGTGAATCCATTGAGATGGTTTTTATTTTGAGAAAATTAAAAAGGTTTTTAAAAACGATAGATTTTAACATTGATTCAAATTTTTTAAGCGTAAAATTCATTTTAATGTGATTATAATCCAAAATGTTGATACGAAAACTGTTTTAATATATTTTTACCAAGTTTTAAATTTATAAAAATCGATTACCGATACACACACTAACGGGCAGAAAACCCGGTCATATATAGTGCAGTAGCTTGGTAAATCCGAGGTCGTCCCAAGAGCTAAGGTTTAATAGTTCTAATTTGATTATTTTCACGATTGAAAATGGTTTTGAATGATTTATAATAACTACAGAAAAGTAAATGCAATAAAATAAATAGATAGAAGATATGAAGGATACGTATATATACGTATATATATATATATACGTATATATACGTATAAATATCATAGTAAATATTCGTTCTATATATATATATATACGTATATATATATATATATACGTATATATACGTATATATACGTATATATATATATAGTGTAATATACTATATTCGTTATATATTATATACGTATATACATATACGTATAGATTGTATCGATATATATATGTATTATATTTCCGTCATCGGGTACTCTATCATATTATAACCTATTAGACTAACCATACTTTTTATATCCATTATATTTCAGTCACTACGTTACAAGCATCTTCTCCATGTGATTCTTACGACTCAGATTACGACCCGAAAGAACATTCAGCATCGTACCACCGACTTAGACATTATTGCGAACGTCACAGCCAACAACGCCCACTCTAGGGAGACAATCATCTATCCCTACCCCCTTACGAATGAGCGATGACACACATGACAGAACTTGAATAGCCACAATGCGCGTCCCGTTGGACCTCGACCGAATACAAACTGGACCCCTCGCATTGCTACAAGGATACCAGTAGAGTATGGGTCCAGCATGACCTCACAGGAGCTTATGAGGATTACGGGGAAAGTAATGACTTCGTAATAGTAAGTAGGTTGGTTGTGTTAACCAAGATAACAATTCCATCCTAGCGTTTCTGTTTTGGAGATAGTACTAGTATGAATGAGTCGAAATAATTTAGTATATTTCAAATGATTGCATTGTTTTTGTATCAAAAAATATGCATTATAAGGTACGTTCAAACCTCAAGTATTGATGATTATTATTATTCAATCCGTGTTTGAAAAAATGTTTTAACATATAATTTCTTTTGTATCAGTCTATTATGCCCGTCTATTACGATTCAAAAATTTTAAATCTTTATTACACACTGCTTGAATTATATTTTATTAAAACTCTACTATTACAATTTATGCTGAAAAATTAATTTTGATAAAGGTTACCGAGAAATACAAGCTTTTTTACAAACGTGTCTTTTTGCACGATTGTACTGAAAATTTAAAACTATGCATGGAAGAATTTTATCCTTTCTCTACATAAACTTTTGTGACATGTCTTTTTTTTACATAAATATTATTACGATATATACCAAATTATATCAGACTAATATAGGTGCACGGATTATACCTTGGTCAAAGTATTTGCTTAGATATATATTTGGGACAAATTTTAAAACCACGCCTCTGAGAAGAAACACACGCAACTCAAGAACAAATCTTGGAGACCAATTATGGTACCTCTGTACCATACGAACCAAGAGCGAATACGAGTTATTTCACAAGAATATAGGCTGATTAATTAATTTAATTTTTGAGGAGTTAAAAGAGGATTGCCGAAAAGCTTCGACGTAGTAGTAGGGATTGATTGGTTGACTAGGGTCCGAGCAAAAATTGACTGTTTCGTGAAGACTGTTCGAATACCTCTAGAAAACAGAAAGATTCTAGTGGTACAAGGAGATATGTCCGGGAAGGACTTGAAATTAGTGTCGGTCATTAAAATGAGAAGGTACTTAAAGAAGGCCTACGTCACGTTTTTGGCACACATAGTGGACAAAGGAGTGAAGAAGAAGGGGCATCCAAGATACTCCAATAGTAAGGAATTATCCCGAGGTTTTTCTAGAAGATTGACTGGAATCCCTTCGACAAGGCAAGTCGAGTTCCAAATCGACCTAGTGCCGGGAGCTGCACCTGTAGCTAAGGCACCATATCATTTGGAACCATTGAAAATGCAAGAGTTGTCCGGCCAATTATAAGAACTTTTGAGCAAAGGATTGCTAAGACCGAGTTCATCACCTTGGGGTGCACCAATCCTCTTCGTCAAGAAGGAGGATGGATCGATGTGTATGTGTATCGATTACAGGAACTAAACAAACTAACCATCAAGAACCAATACCCACTTCCTCGAATAGATGACCTATTCGATCAACTACAAGGAGAAACTTACTTTTCAAATATTGACCTACGGTCAGGATATCATCAGGTACGAGTCAAGGAAGAAGACACCCCCAAGACAGCTTTTAGGACGCGGTATAAGCATTACGAATTCATAGTTATGCCTTTCGGACTAACTAATGCACCGGCTGTGTTTATGGATCTGATGAACATGAGGTCTAGTCCCTACTTGGATAAATCTGTGATAGTGATTCATCAATGATATCCTCATCTACTCTCGAAGCAAGGAATGACATGAACAACACTTGGACATCATTCTGAGTTTGCTAAAGGACGAGGATATGTACACCAAATTCTCAAAGTGTGAGTTTTGGTTGAGAGAAGTACACCTTCTAATGGTTAATAAGAATAGGATTTAAGTAAGACCCAACCAAGGTTGAAGCGATCAAGAACTGGCAAGCCTGAAGGAACCCTACTAAAATATGCTAATTCCCCGGATTAGCGAGATACTACTGAAGGTTCATTGAAATCTTTTCCAAGATTGCAAAGCCATTGACAAAGCTAACACACTAGAAGAAAGAGTTATTTGGGGTGAGGAACATGAAGAAGCATTCGAGACGCTAAAGCACAGGTTATGTAATGCACAAGGGACATAAAACTTTGTGGTTTATTGCGATGCTTCACTTAAAGTATTAGGTTGCTTATTGATGCAGGAGAGGAAGGTTATCGCTTACGTTTTGAGGCAACTAAAGAAACACGAAAAGAACTACACAACACATGACTTGGAACTGGGAGTGGTAGTCTTCACACTGAAAATTTAGAGACATTATCTATACGGTACCAAATGCACAGTGTTTACCGATCATCGGAGTCTCCAACATATACTTGGTCTAGAGATGTTGAATATGAGACAGAAAAGGTGGATAGAGCTGCTCAGCGATTACGGTTGCGAGATAAAATACCATCATGGTAAGGTAAACATAGGTTCTGGCGATTTAAGTATGAAGGAAAGACTCAGACCCTCACGGGTACGAGCTTTGGGAATGATAGTGCTAACAAGTCTGAAATCTCATGCAATCAAGGCTTAGTGTGAGGCCTTAAAGGAAGGAAATTTTGAGGCTAAGAAACTTTACAATGCGGACTAAAAGTTTAAAGTTTGGCAGATGGAGTTAGATATCTGAACGGACAAACTTGGATTCCTAAGGTTGATAATATGCGGAATGTAATCTTAGACGGAGCCCATCGGTCGTGATATTTGATCCACCCAGGGGCTGACAATATGTATCAAGACATCAAGGAATATTATTGGTGGCCCGGTATGAAGAATGAATAACTGTGGACTTTGTGACTTTGTTCCTTGGAACGGCAGGAGGTCATGACTGTATATGGGTTATAGTGGATCGATTGATGAAGTCAGCGTACTTCCTCCATATCGGGGAAAACTACAAGATGGAAAGACTAACACAAATCCACATTAATGAAATCGTGGCACGCCACGATACACCCATCTCGATCATTTTGAAAAGAGATGACCGTCTTACGTCATGTTGCTAGAGAATAATTCAGAGGGCTTTAGGCACCCAACTAGATTTGAGCACCGCCTATCATCCCCAGGCGGATGGTCATAGTGAAAGGACAATTTAAACAATGGAAGACATGTTGAGATTATGCGCGTGATTAATTTTAGAGGCAGTTGGGATACCCACCTACCCTTGGTGAGAATATCGTACAACAACTATCATGCAAGCATAAAGTTTGGGTCGTTTAAAGCCTTATATGGGCGGAAATGTAGATCGCCACTTTGTTGGTTAGAATCATGAAACCAAAACGGACAAGAGTATAAATTATTTAGGAGACGATCGACAAAATAGTAGCTATTAAGCAAAACCTGAGAACATCAAGAAGCCATCAGAAAGTTATGTTGACAGTCGTAGAAAGCCGTTGGATTTTCCGGTTGGATAGATAGTACTTTTGAAGGTATCACCATGGAAAGGTATAATCCGCTTTGGTAAGCAGGATACGTTGATCCCAAGATACGTTGGACCTTTCCAGATCTTGGAAAAAGTTGGTCCAGTGGCGTACAAGCTAGAGTTACCGCAAGAGCTCGATGGGATACATAATGTGTTCCACGTTTCAAATTTCAACAAGCGCTTAATAGACAAAATGCTTGTCGTTCCGTTAGAGGAGATTCATATCACCGATAAGTTGCAATTCAAAAAGGATCCGTTAGAGATAATGGGTCGTGACGTCAAAAGTATAGTCGGATTTACATCATCAAAGTTTCATGGAATTCGCACCGAGGACCAGAATCCACATGGGACATGAGGACGAATTTAAATGAAAATACCCACACCTATTCCCGAGTACGTCGTTAGGATTGCAAATGAGTTGAATTTCGGGAGGAAATTATTTTTACGAGGGAAGACTATGACAACCGTCAAATTCAAGTTAGAAACCGTTAGTTTTATGTAATGTTCTTGTCATATTTTATTTGCATTGATTTCATTTTATGATTAGTCGGGCCATTTTGTGCATAACTTTCTATTTTAGAAACCCAAGTTTACGAACGTGCCTTCGACGTACGATCTTAAGAAAACGTCTTAACGATTAACGATATGCTCAAAGGTCACTAAATTAATATCAATAATCATAAATAAACATAATTCATTCACTTTTATGAACTTAGGTCACTTCACTTTTCATAACTTGCAAGTCTCCCTGTAAACCTGATAATGCGTTAACTTTTATGTCTAGGCACTTATACTTTTAATGACAGACTTAAAACACTTCAAGATTACCTAAATGTATAAATTCACCTTTAACAAATCTTACATAACACATTTTACATTTAATCTACATTACAATATACATTATACATTTAACTATACCTTTTTACACAAAACCTAATACATTTAACAAACAAAATACTACCTACACTAAATAAATACATACAAAATTATATCTAACACCAAAAATCATCATTTTTGTCTATTTTGGATCCCCAAACCGTCATCCTTGTCTCCCCCACCACCCCAAATGCCCCATCACAATGCAAGCTTACTTACACACTCTTAAACACTCCTACACTCAACCACCCTTCACACTTATTCATTTTCACTCTCTTTATTCTTACATACACTCATCTCTCTCACAAAAATCTAGTTTCCTCTTCTTGTTCCCCATATGGTTCGGACAAGATCAATCCAACGGGTAAGCCACACCAAAAATCTTGTTTGATACATGAATCCTACTAAAAAAGGGCTTGTTTAATCACCTCCAACAAAGATTTATTTTTATCCAAGGTACCATTTGTGAGAGTTGGATCATCTCAGCCTTATCTTCATCTCATCTTAATCTTGGTGTTCTCCAAGGTAAGATAAGGGTACAAGACGGCTTGTGCCTATCTTGTACCCGAAAAGTGCCTTTTAGGGCTCATAAACAAGTTTTAATTACGTTATTTTGTTTTAATCTACAAGACATTAGGATACTATAAATATTAGGTTAATATACTCTAAAAATGATATAAAAATAATTGTGGGATTGTTTGGGTGATTTTGAGGGTTAAATGGCAAAACTAGTAGTCAAAACATAATTTTATGCTCAATCGGGAGTGTTTTTTTGTACATGCAGTGAGTTCATATTTTTTTAAAGTAGCTACTACTTTTTCTTGATAAAGAAGGAGTATAAATGCATATGAACTAGGTTCTGGAGTCATTCGGGCCGTTTTAGGTGTTTTGGTTAAAAATGAGTGCATAAGAGTCTTGGTAAAACCTAAAATAGTGGGTTGTGATTTTAGAAAAGCCATCTTATTTAAGTCATAACTCAATTATAAAGATAGCTTTTGATGTGTTTCAAAAGTCTAAAATTATCAACTCATATTCTAGTTTTTAAAATGTCAAAAGTCAAGCATTGAAATGAAGATTTGACCGGTCAAAATACGAAAATGGTACAGGTATGTAATTTTAAAATTGGTGGACTGATTTTGTTAAGCACGTTTAAAAATTTATAAATAAATTGTAAATTGGTCTTTTTATGAGATTCCAACTCTCAAAGTTTGATATAGGGCTTAACCACACATAAAATAAATTTCATAAAATGTGGGTGAAGTTTGGGTATGATTTGAGCCAAAATGGTAAGGGTGGCAAAACAGTTCAGTTTTTCTGTTTCGGTCGAGTTTCGTGTTTTAAGTGTAAATCACTCATACTAGCACACGAAGCCCTAAAAATCGGTCAGGAACTAAAACATAATATTTAGTTGATGTCACTAGAAGCCCAAAAACTACTTTCAAAGTTAAACCTATTTTATGACATGTACAAGATGGTATGTCCAGAACTGACCCATTTTGTTAAGGGCATTTTGGTAAATTAAACACATGGATCTATAAAACTTTATAGAAACACCTAAGATACTGTATTAACACCCGGTAAGATGACAAAAATTTTAAAGATCATTAATTTAGTTAACGGAACACCAGAAGTGGACTAAAAACCGGGACATAAATTGGTAAATTAGGTTATTTAACAAATGGAACACTTAGCACGAAAAATGGATAAAATGGTTAATAAATAAGTTATCGTCATATTCAAGCATATCGTAAGAACCTAATTAGTACCTTGTCATATGTCGTAGGTCGTACATAGAATGGTGCGTTTTACGGGTTCCTCTTCGCTTCACTCATTTACGTTAGTTTTTGCATTTTTTCACTTTTGAGGCGAGTATTCACAACCCTTCTTCTTACCGTTTTACATGTTTTGGGGTGAATTGCATTAGCTATATCTTATGAACTATTTTACTACTATCGTATTAACTACTTTGTATTATTTTGCGTAAGTGATAAATTATGCTTGTGAGTAATCATAATAAACCTCCTTTATAAATGTTTAATTGTTTTGGGGTGAAATGCATGAGCCTAATTGACTAAAAACCTTGGTTGCTTGTTTATAATTTGTTATATTTACGATTTATAAACTTATACGATATGAAACTATGATTTGTTGTATAGAACTTATTATGCTATTATTGAACTAAATTGTGGGATTTATTTTTACCCACGTATTTGTTCTACTATTTTAATTTGGTCTTGCCATGACATGGGATGGCGTCTGATTATTAATTTACATGTTATTACTGTTATTTGCAATGATATTCTTAAGACCCTAATGGTTTTCCTTTGGCACTCCAATTTATACACACCGGACTGCTCTCCCCTGTCTATAGAGCCTTAGATATTATGGATAGCGTTATTTGAGGTCAGCCAACCTCTCATTCTCCTATCTACATAATGCATAGTATTTATTGTGTTGGTCCATAGGAATGTGATATAAACTTCATCAATTTAGACTTAATCACATTCCATGGCAACGAAGTGAGTTTTAAACAAATATATATGTGTTCGTAGAAGTATTATGATATTTAATCTATACATTCTCTTCATGTTTTGGTGATGAAAAACATGTAACTTATAACACATAACGTAAAGTGCTTAAGTTACTCGTGATCACAAATCATCAATGCATTCATACGACAACATCTCTCGATGTCTCAAGTCTGCTTCAACGAAGTTTGCACGCGATGTAAATCACTCAAGGTATGAATAAATAAATGCTTTATGCATTTTATGATCAAAGGAATTTTTATTCAACCTCACATTTTTTATAAAAATGTCACAAACATTTTTATAACTTTTACAAAACATTTTTAAATTTAAAAGAAATGTTTTATTCAAAATAAATATTTTGAATTCAAATATTCTACCTAAAAACGGCTAGAAATGTTCCAAAAAACACCTCTCCCAGAAAAGATAAAAAAGGGACCGTCTGGCCTGGGCGGCCCCTTAATTATAAGGACGGTCCCCTTAATTATTAAAGGGACTGACACCCTAATTAAGGGGACCGCCCAGACAAAAAGGCAACCCAGTTAGCCTATAAATACCGGACCATTCCCCACTGATTTTCTAACCTTTTGCACCTTTTTTCTATCCCAAATCAGTTTATACATCTCACACATATTCTATAAACCTTTGATCATGTAATCATAAGCATTTGTTTCCAAGTGATTCAAGAGAAGAACTCTCGTTTTCATCAAGATACGAAGTTATGTAGTTAGTGCATTCATGACATGTCTTACATTCACAATGTATAGATCGAGTCCATGTATTCCAAACTTGTGTAATAGTTAGATCATGGTGATCATGGTGTGTATAGTTGTAAGATCGTGGTGATCATAGGAAGTATAGTTAGATCGGGGTGATCTTAGTAAGTAGTGTTAGATTGGTGTGATCGTAGTAGTGTCTAGGTGAAGTAAAGTTGTGAATCGTAGTGAAGAAGTTGTGAATCGTAGTGAAGAAGTAGTGAAGTGAAGTTGTGAAGTGAAGTGAAGTCGTGAAGTGAAGTGAAGTTGTGTGGTGAAGAGAAGTTGTGAATTGTTGTGAAGTAGTGTGGTTAGTTGTGATAGATTGGTTCTAGCTAGGATTAGAACTCGACATTTGGCTTAGTGTCGGAAATCGGTGTAAGCTTAGTTGTGTTCGGTTTTCTCCGCCTAAAGGGAGCTTGTTGACTAGTGAAGTAACTCTCGAGTTGGGTACTCGGGGAGTGGAGTAGGGCGAAGAGGTGCTTCGTGACCGAACCACTATAAATCATCGCGTCCGGTTTGCACTTTCTTTTACTTTTCGCTTGACATCTTTATTTACCTTATCGCCTTGCATTCATATTTGCATTACATCTATATGTGTGTTGATTGTTGCTTATATGGTTTGGATGATGATTGTGTCATAGATAGAAGTTAACATTGTGATTGTGCTTATATTGCTATGACATGTTCTAGTGGATATAGATGTATAATTCACACTTATCATATTGCAACTAACTTGATGGATAATTTGATATGAAATATTCACCCCCCCCCCCACTCTATGATTTCCACAATTGGTATTCTATGATTTCTACAAACTCAATTACTTATGGTCTACAATGCACTAACGGGCAGGGAACCCGATCGTGTGTAGTGAAAAATTCATAAATTTGAGGTCATCCCAAGAGCTAAGTGTTTTTGTTCTAATTTGAATGTGTCACAGGTTTGAAGTGGTTTGAATATGATTAAATAGAGTTAAAGTAAATTAAACACGAAATTAAATTACAAGAATTGATCAGGGAGAAAAGAGTATTAGCCTAGTTATTCATTTGTTACTGTTAAGATTAGTTTTTTCTAGTATAATGTCTATTTATCATTTATGGTGGTTCTAATATCGACATGCTCAATCGAACATTAAAACTTGTCCTATGTATCCTATGATCTCAGGTCCCTGTTGGATACTAAGGGTGAGTACCTAATCTATAGTGATTAACCCCCAACTATCTTAATGACCTGTCTAATGCCAAGAATCCCACATCATTGGCTATAACCCTCCTAGAAGAGTTTCCCAAATTTAAAAAGTATTTATCATACTGTAGGCGAAGATATGAGCAATCCCTACACTAAGGACAGTTGTTAGCCTATCCCTAATACCCGGTTACTCTTAATTCAACAGGTAAGTCTACTATAAGGTCTAATAGGATCTACACTAACATCCATACTACCAAAACTCAGAGATCAAGCAACACGCAATAAGGATATCCTATAAACAATAATTCAACAGGAAACTAACATCAAAACCATAACAAAATCATAACAAGGCTAGCACTTAAGGCGCGTAGCCACTCATTCTACAAACAATACATGAAATAAATGAAGAACTCTTTGATTGAGAAAACATAATTGTCCTACAAGTCTATGATGAATGATTAATACAATAAGTAAGTTAAAGTAATCTCTCCTTTAAACTAGTGAATGAATGAGCCGAAATTCTTTTTCCTTGGAAGCCCTAGATGATCTCTGGAACTCTCCTCTGAGTAAATGATATGAATGAGCTAAGATTAGGGTTGTATTTATAATATTCGTCTTAACTACGGCATAGTTGAGGATATAAACTACGCCGTAGTTATGCTGATTCACGCTTTCCTTTTGCAGGCTAAGTGTAACTAAGGCGTAGTTGAAGTGGCCAACTACGCCATAGTTGTGACTAGACTTGACTTCTTTGGTAATCATTGATAACTATGACGTAGTTAAATTGCGGCAACTAAGCCATAGTTTCTTCTAAGCTTGCTTGGAATCTTCATTTGAACTACGGCGTAGCTTAAAAATCATTAACAAGAATAAAATTTTGAAAACTAAAAGAGACCTTTTAGAAAAAGAAATTTTAGAATTAAACGATAAAATTAAGAAACTTGAGGGAAGTAAAGAAATTGACATTACGTGTAAGTTATGTCAAGAACTTAAATTGGAAAACGCTAGACTTAAGGAAACCCAAGTCAAGTTTTTAAAATTTGATAAAAGTGTCAATTCACTAAAAGAAATGTTAAATAATCAAAAGCCATCTAGTTGTAAAATAGGTCTAGGATTTGATAGTAGTAAAGCGTCAACAAGTGGAACCAAACCCATAAGTTTTGTTGGGTCATCCGCTGAAAATGCCACCGACGGATCCATCATAAAGGTGCACAGATCCACCATACCCGGATCCGTGAGTCGCACAGTTGCTAAAAATGTAACAGAACACGTTTTTAGTCCACCCATATCTTCGAGATTGGATATTGTCATTACTAGGAAGAAACTAATATATAATAGAATTGATGAGTCAAAGAAACAGTCTTTAAAACCATCACTTAAAAGCGGTTTATGTTATGTCAAAACCGAGTCTAGGTCAAAAACACCTCCGCTTAGAAGAAAGATCTCTTCTCAACCAAGATACAACACACCTCAACCTAGAACAAATTTCAGAGAACCAATTCACCAAAACTTCTATCCTATGAATTAGAACAACCATCAAAGTCAAGTCTTTGTACAGATGAGAAATTGTATCCCATTTCAATATCCTAATCAATTGCAACAAATGCAAGGGATGTACAACACTAACATTTTTAGAACCATGAGATATTAGGACCAAACGCTTGAATTTCTTTTTGTTGAAATAGGTATGCTTAAGAACATGCTTGGAACCAAATGAATGGATCAAAGATAGTGGTTGCTCCAAACATATGACCAGTAACGAGAGTTTATTCTCTACCTACAAAGCATAAAACGGAGGTAATGTTGTCTTTGGAAGCAACTTAAAAGGAAAGATCATAGGCAAAGGTATGATCTCAAATGACTCTCTCACTATATCTAATGTAGAATACGTAGATAACTTAGCATTTAACATACTTAGTTTTGGTCAAATTTGTAACAGTAAGTGTAGAGTCTTATTCACGGAAGAAGGTAGTGAAATAAATAAAGATGGTAAAATCATAGGAAACGGAATTAGGAAAATGGTTTATACGTAATGAAATTAGGAAATAAGTCTCAAGACAAACTATGTCTCACCACGGTAGTAGATAAATCTACCTTATGGCATAGAAGACTTGGTCACGCCAATATGCGTTTAATTCAATCTTTGTCATCTAAAGAATTAGTTAGAAACTTACCTAAGCTAAAATATGATAAACATTTTTATGTTGCAAAATAGGGAAGCAAGCTCATGCAAGTCATAAAGCTAAAAATATGGTTTCCACTAAAAGATGTTTAGAATTATTACATATGGACTTATTTGGTCCTTCAGCAATTAAAAGCTATGGAGGTAATTTATACACCTTAGTAATAGTAGATGATTATTCTAGGTATACATGGACTAGATTTATAAAAACTAAAAATGAAGCTTTTGAGAAATTTGAAATATTAAGTAGGAAAATTCAAAACCAACTAGGTAGTTCTATAGTAGACATTAGAACGGATCATGGTCGGAGATTTGATAATGAAGTACAATTTGGAGCTTATTGTGATGCACAAGGCATTACTCATAACTTCTTGGCTCCACGTACTCCACAATCAAATGGGGTAGTAGAAAGAAAGAATAGAACCTTACAAGAGATGTCTAGGACTATGCTTAACGAACAATCAATTCCATAAAAGTTTTGGTGCAATGCCGTTGATACGTCAACTTATATACTAAATAGAATATTAATTCGACCAATACTAGGAAAAACTCCTTATGAAATATTTAGAGGTAGGAAACCTCTTTAGAATATTTTAAAGTATTTGGAAGCAAGTGCTTCATTTTAAATACTAAAGACTATCTAACCAAGTTTAACCCAAAGTCATACGAAGGTGTTTTTCTTAGATATTCTCAAAATAGTAAAGCCTATATAGTATTAAATAAACATACAATAAAAGTTGAAGAATCACTTAACGTGACATTCGATGAAATTCCTCCACCTACCAAATTATCACCATTGGTTGATGATGATGTTGGTGAAGAAGAAGCTATTATAAATAATACTAAAGTAGTAAATAATAATAATGAAGAAGATGAGTCGATAGAAGTTGACAAAGTCGTTAACATTAAGGAGTCCAAGAATCATCCACTAGATCAAGTCATAGGAAATCTTAATCAAAGAATCTTAAGATCTCAAGCCCAAGATCATAGTAATTTTTTTTGTTTTATATCTATCATAGAACCTAAAAATGCCAATGAGGCATTAAAAGATGAAAGTTAGGTTGTAGCTATGCAAGAAGAACTAAATCAATTTGTAGCTAATGATGTTTGGGATTTAGTCCCTCTACCCATGAGTCCATCCGTCATAGGAACAAAATGGGTCTTTAGAAATAAATTTGATGAAAATGGTATAGTGTCTAGAAAGAAGGCTAGGTTAGTGGCACAAGGATATAATCAACAAGAAGGCATAGATTATGATGAAACATATGCTCCGGTAGCTAGGTTAGAGTCAATTAGAGTACTTCCTGCTATTGCTTGTGCAAATGATTTTAAATTATACCAAATGGATGTAAAAAATGCTTTTCTAAATGATTTTATAAATGAAGAGGTTTATGTTGCTCAACCTCTGGGGTTCATTGATTTTCAAAAACCAAATTATGTTTATAAACTTAAAAAGGCTTTGTATGGTCTTAAGCAAGCTCCTAAGGCTTGGTATGAAAGACTAAAAGCATTTTTGATAAAACACGAGTATTCAATGGGAATGGTCGATAACACACTTTTACTAAGAAATCAGAATCACATCTTATCATTGTTTAAATATGTCGACGACATTATATGTGGTTTCACGAGTCAAAACTTGTGTGATGATTTTTCAAAAATCATGCACGACGAGTTTAAGATGAGTATGATGGGGGAGTTGAACTTCTTCTTGGGTCTTCAAATAAAACAAATGGAAGACGGAATATTCTTCAATCAATCCAAGTACATCAAGGAGATGTCAAATAAGTTTGGGTTGGAAGATTCTAAACCAACCAAGACGCTGATGTCAACAGAAATCATGCTCACTAAGGACGATGAAGCCGACTTCATGGATAGCTCTAAATATCGAGGTATGATTGGTAGTTTACTTTACTTAACCGCAAGTAGGCCCGATATTATGTTTAGTGTTTGCTTATGTGCTTGTTTCTAAGAAAATCCTAAGACTACCCATTTAGAAGCCGTTAAGCGTATATTTAGGTATGTTATAGGAACTACACATTTAGGTTTATGATATCCGAAAGGAACCGGAGTAGAAACTATAGTTTATGCAAACTCTGACCATGTGGGCGATTACGTTGATTGTAAAAGCACTAGCATCGTTTGTACGTTCATGGGATGTTGTTTGACATCTTGGTTCGCTAAGAAACAAACGGCCCTTGCTATCTCCATGACCGAAGCCGAATACGTCTCCGCCGAGAAAGGAAGTCAACAAGCACTATGGATGAAATAAGCTCTCATCGACTACGACATATGCCTCGATGACGTTCGGATTATGTGAGAAAATAAAGGCGCTATCGACCTAAGTAAAAACCCCGTACAACAATCTAGAACTAAATATATAGAAATCTGTCACCACTTTCTTCGTGATAACATCCAAAAGGGCAACATTTCTATCGAGAAAGTTGTATCCAAAGATAATATAGCCGATATATTTACTAAGACTTTAAAACGTGAAGTATTTAATTATTTAAGATTAGGATTAGGAATGATGGAACTTATCATGGATAGTGATCCTCCATCATCTCAAAAATAATCATAAATAGAAATCTAATGAAGCAATTAATCATTATTCAAAAAATGTTAATTCTTATTACAAGTTTCGATTACAAAACCTCTTATCATGAAGACAATTGAGATTAAAATTTTACTAGATAAAGAAAATATCATTAAAATGACCATAGATATTTTCAAAATCTACATGTATGGTTGATACATGAAATTATGAAATCGATTGAAAAAGACAAAAAGAAGAATCATCGAATTGCAACTCATACTTGTGTTGACGATGATTTGTTAAGTCTAAATGTTCATAAATGCTTGTGTTATTAGCAATGGTCAAATTTATGCTAAAAGTTAACACACTCCTAGTAGGATCGACTACGTTGAAATTCCATCAGGAAATTCACGACAAATTGCACGGTTCGCTCAAAACTTGGACGTCGACTTTGAAAATTATATCGATTACACCTATATAATACAATAAACACACTACAAAAATTAATTGCCAAAAACACAACACCTTGTCTCAATTTGCTTTAAAATCAACTCTGTCTATATTTTTGGACACGTGCGGGTAACGAATCCACCATATGGGAGATCCGTCCCTAATTAGGTAGATTTGTGAGTCTCAGAACGCGGGTAAATACCAGATTATAAATAAATTAGGACCACATATATCATTATCTAAACACACACACGAACCAAAACACAAAAACCCTACATACTAAATCATAATAATAGGCAATTAGAGCAATCAATCACAAAGATCATCAACAAATCATCAATCTAAGACTACCATTGTATGTGATTTCATCTTATTTTCATTTTAACTTTGTGTCTAGGGTTTTGATTTTACACAAATCAAATAATTTGGGGATTTTGATTTTTCATACAAATCTCACACAATTAGGACTATGATATAAGCAATGTATAACTACTATGACACTTAGAAAGAATAATTGAAGTGTTTCGTCAAAAATCAATTTTTGCCAAAACCCCAAGTTATGATTTTTGAATAAAACATCACTTCTAGGAATTTTTCAAAACAAGAGTTGTTTAACTACATTGTTAATACAAGGCAAAAATATTTTCCTCATGTATTAGGACTCATGAATGTATATACGAGGTGCTTAATTTATAAGCACTTTTCGTTCCATTCATCTAGAGTAACATCAAACATAGGTTATGCATTAAGGTTTGCTTATTAATAATAGTAAGGCTAATTTTCTTTTGTTTGAGTCAAGCAAACCGCACATCCACATTACGTGCATATAAACACATACTTAGAAATCATATTATATTTTATCTATGACTTTCCCTTATTGTTAGGATTAAAAGTCTTCTTGATGTTGTTTGAATTACTGCTGCTCATGTTTGTGTTAATGTTACTCAGCTGAAGTTAGTGCTGCTCATGAATCAAAGAAAATATGCTAAGTGTTTACTACTGGTAGTACACAGTTACTACTGCTAGTAAATATTAGTATTGCTAGTGAAAATATTCTAATTAGTTACTACTGCTAGTGATAAGTTACTACTGCTAGTACAAACTTACTACTGCTCAAGGTTAAGACTGCTCAGAGATAAGTTAATGCTGCTAAGGTTAATAAGTTAGTACTGTTTGGTGTTAGTACTGCTTATGTGATATGTATTAGTTGTTTATAGAAAAAAATTTAGATACTTAGGAAAGTATTGTAAGCCGACTAGGAATCCTTGGTGTATAAAAGGAGGTCCTAGGGCATAGAGTTTCATATAGTTTTTCATATATCTCTCATATTCTTAGCTTCAAGGTCTTTGTAACCCTAATACTTTGAGAGTATTCATATTATTATCATTAATAATATTGGAGCTTATTTGTTTTGAATTACTGTTTCATTGATAATTCTTCTTAATATTAAAGATTAGATTCCGCATAATCTTTAATACATTCAAACAAAGCTTTTACTATAGTTGTGTTAGATTTATCTAATATAACTAAACCTTAAACAAGCTTAAGGAATTCGATCTATTGAAGTGGGATCAACAAGTGGTATCAGAGCTTGTTGAAAAGCTTTGAATAAGAAGAACCTGTTTTTATACACAAGATCTTTTGCTAAAAGATATGGATCAAGATTCTGCACACATGGTGGCTGCATCCAAAGTTCCCATGCTCAAACCTGGTGAGTATGAGATCTGGAGGATGAGGATTGAACAATATATCCAGATGATAGACTATGCACTGTGGGAAGTCATAGAGAATGGTGCAACCTTGCCAAAAACAACAATTGTGGAAGGTGTTATGACAGAGATGCCTATTACAACTGCTGAAGAAAAGGCTCAGAGAAGATTAGAGGTGAAAGCTAGAAGTACTTTAATGATGGGCATTCCCAATGAACATCAGTTAAAGTTTAAATCTATAAAGGATGCTAAAAAGTTGTTGGAAGCTGTTGAAAAGAGATTTGGTAGGAATGCAGCTACAAGAAAGACTCAAAGGAATCTCTTAAAGCAGTAATATGAAAACTTCACTGCTCCAAGCTCAGAGATGCTTGATCAAACTTTTGATAGGCTTCAAAAGCTTGTGAGTCAGTTGGAGCTTTTGGATGAAAAGATTTCACAAGAAGATGTTAATCAAAAGTTATTAAGAAGTTTGTCACCTGAGTGGAACACACATGCTGTTGTGTGGAGGAATAAAGCTGATTTGGATACAATGAGCATGGATGATCTCTACAACAACCTTAAGGTGTATGAACCATAAGTTAAAGGGGTGTCTAGCTCAAGTTCAAGCACACAGAACATGGCTTTTATGTCCTCTTCAAATAACAACACTAGCAGCACTAATGGAGCAGTTAATACTGCTCAAGCAGTTAATACTACTCATGGAGTTTCTACTGCTAGCACTCAAGTTAATGCTGCTAACTCTACAAATATTGATAACTTGAGTGATGTTGTTATTTGTGCATTCTTTACTAGTCAACCAAATAGTCCTTAACTTGTACATGAGGACTTGCAACAAATTCATCCAGATGACATGGAAGAGATGGATTTGAGATGGCAAATGGCCATGTTGACTATGAGGGCTAGAAGGTTTTTAAAGAATACAGGAAGGAAGCTTACTCTTAATGGCAATGAGACTATCGGTTTTGATAAGTCCAAAGTGGAGTGCTACAACTACCACAAAAGGGGACATTTTGCTAGGGAGTGTAAAGCTCTAAGAAATCAAGACAACAAGAACAAGGAAAGCTCAAGAAGGAGTATGCCTGTGGAAACATCTACTTCCATAGCTTTGGTGTCATGTGATGGTCTTGGTGGATATGACTAGAGTGATCAAGCAGATGAAGGGCCTAATTATGCACTCATAGCTTTCTTATCTTTAAGTTCTGACTCAAAGGTATCCAATGATTCTATTTGTTCAAAATCTTGTTTGAAAACTATTGAATCTCTTAAATCTTAAAATGATCAACTATTAAAAGATTTAAAGAAATCTGAGTTAATGGTTCTAGCTTATAAGACAGGTTTAGAGTATGTGGAAAAAAAAACTTAAAGTTTATAAAGCAAATGAGTCTATCTATTTACAAGATATTAAGGGCTTAAAATTTGAAATTCATATAGGAGAAATAGCTATAGGAGAGCTTAGGAAGAAGCTTGAAATAGTTCAAAAAGAAAAAGATGGCATTCAACTTAATGTAGATAAAATGTAACATGCATCTAAAAGTTTAAACAAGCTCATAGAGTGTCAGATAGTTGATAATTGCAAGAAAGGTTTAGGCTATAAAAATTATAATGCAGTTCCATCTCCCTACACAGGAAATTTCATGTCTCTAACACCTGACTTGTCTTTTACTGGTTTAGATGAGTTTGTTAATGAGCCTGTAGTTGAGAACACTAAAGCTATCTCTAGAAAAAGAAGAACCTAAGGTAGTTAGGAAGAATGATGATGCCCCAATTATTGAAGAATGGGTGTCAGATGATAAGTAAAAGGATGTGTCTCAGCATAAAACTGAAAAGAAAATAGTTAGACCTAGTATTGTTAAGAAAGAGTTTTTCAAATCTAAACAACAAGAAAAAACTACTAGGAAAACTATTAAACAAGTTGAGAAACATAGGCAAAACACTCGCAGTCTAAATGAAGCATTGGCTATTCCAGAGCAAACGGCTACTGGTAAAGAAACATCAAATCTGTTTATGGCTGGTAGTTTGCCAAAAACTACAAGGCCAACTTAGTTGGTGTTGCTGAGTTGCTGAGATGCTGTGATGATGACAAAGACTAGAAGCTAAAGAATTTCAAGATTACAAAGTAACAAAAGAGCTCAAGTTCATCAAAGAGAAGATTAAAGAGTAGCATTGTGTTTGGATACATCCTTCAGGTGTTCAAGAAGCTCAAACTGAAGAAACATGAAGGTTAACAAGTGAACATCATGTTTAGGGGAGGATTGTTAGGAATTATGTTTTCCTGAGTTAGTACTGTTAGTGTTAGTTAGTTAGTACTGCTAGTACATCTGTTAGTACTGGTAGTAGAGTTAGTACTGTTAGTAGTAAGTTAGTACTGCTAGCATATATAGATAGTACTGCTTAAGTGATATGCATGAGATATATTAGGAATAGATATGCATGATCACTTAACGCGTTTTGTAAGCCCATTAGGGTTTCCTTGATGTATAAAAGGAACCCTACGGCACTAGTTAGACATAAGAGTTTTCACAAATATTCATAGTTAGTAATCTGTAACCTAGCAGATTAATAGTAATCAAAAGTTCTGTTTTATTCATTGTTCTTCTTAGCAATATAAGTTAGTTTCCGCATAACTCATATTGTTCATAGTCATTGTTTCTCTTGTAGTTAGTTTGGATCTATCCAGATTAGCTACCACCCTTAACAGGCTAGAAAGATCTTATCAGACTGGGATCTACAAGTGGTATCAGAGCCTGTAGAGAAACTCTGAGTAAGAAGAACCAAAACACATCAGTTATAAACCTTTACCTTTCAGATCTATTCAATTGCAGGAGCACATGATGAAAATCCACCACCACCAGTAGTAACACCAACACAACAAGCCCCTCACACTGTATCAACCATCAAACTCCCTATTCTGAAGAAAGGTGAGTATGACATATAGGCTATGAAAATGGAACATTACTTGGCCCATACAGACTATCCTATATAGGAAGTCATACAAAGATGAAATGGTCCTGTAAGTGTCTCAACAGATACAAATGGACAAATAAAGGTTTTGCCTCCTAAAACTGCTAAAGAGATTTTAGCTAGAGAGCGAGAAAGAAAAGCAAGGACCACCTTGCTTATGGCTATACCAGAAGACCATTTAGCAAAATTTCACAAGATGACTAAAGCTAAAGAGATATGGGATGCTATCAAATCCAGATTCAGTGGCAATGATGAATCAAAGAAAATACAAAAATACATTCTAAAGCAACAGTTTGAAGGTTTTTTTGTATCCAACTCAGAAGGACTGCACAGAGGTTATAACAGGTTTTAGAGTCTTCTGAGTCAACTTGAGATTCATGGTGCATGTGTCTCCACTAAAGATGTTAATCAGAAGTTCCTTAGGTCTTTACCTTCTTCCTGGTCCCAAGTATCCTTGATCATGAGGACCAAGCCAGGAGTGGACAGTCTCAGTTTTGATGATCTCTACAACAATCTTAGAGTTTTTGAGACTGAGGTTAAAGGCTCTACTGGATCATCTTCTAGTGCACAGAATGTCGCTTTTGTTTCTTCTGAAAGCACTAGCAGCACTAATGATGTTAGTACTGCTTATGGTGCTACTACTTCTTCTGGATATAACTCACAAAGGGAAAACTCTTCATCATACACTGATGAACTCATACACTCCTTCTTTGCTAATCAATCCAGTGGTCCATAATTAGATCATGGGGATCTAGAACAGATTGATGAGTTTAATTTAGAAGAAATGGATTTGAAATGGCAGGTGGCCATGATTTTCATGAGATTGAAGAAGTTTTACAAGAAGACAGGGAGAAAGCTATAGTTTGATGCCAAGGAACCAGTTGGCTTTAATAAGACCAAAGTCGAGTGCTTTAATTGTCACAAGACATGGCACTTTGCTAGAGAGTGCAGATCAAAAAGGAATCAAGATATCAGAAGGAGAGATGCAAGGAACACTAGATATAAAGAAAAAGACAATGGGAGGAGACCTGGAAAACAGGAGGAACCTAAAGCTTTGGTAACTCTTGATGGAGATGGTGTTGATTGGACTGGTCATGCAGAAGATGAGCAAGAGAACTTTTCCTTGATGGCTTACGGCCATTCAGGCTCAGACACTAAGGTAACATCTTGTTCAAAAGAATGTAAGGAATCATATGCTAAACTTAAAAAATTATATGATGAACAGAGAGAACAACTTGGTGATGCTAGTATAGAAATAAAAGCCTATACACTAGCTTTAGCAAAGGTAGAAGTTCAATTAGTTTGTCATCAAAAAAATCAATTAGCTTATGAAGAAAAAATTAGGTTTATGAAAATTGATTTAGATGATAAAACTGATGTGCTCACATATCATAAGAAACTATTAGCAGAAGCTGTAAAAGAAAAAGAAGAATTGAAAACTAAACTAGAAAAATGGCAAAATTCTTTTAAAAGTCTTAATAAACTGCTTGATAGTCAGATGAGTGTTAAAGAAAAAATTGGTCTAGGTTTTAGTGAACAAGTAAAAGAGAATGAATTGTATGATGAAGCTTTAATGAGTGTCTTTGATAGTCACTCTAGTGATATTAGAGATGCTCTTGTGTATGATAGATTTGCAAACGTTGAAGGAATGCATGCAGGTCCTCCTTTAATGACAGGAAATTGCATGCCTCCTAAATCTGATTTTGAAATAGATGAGTCACAGTTTACATATGTTCCAAAACATTCTAAAACTAGTGAATCTGATGCTAAGACCAGTGATTCTGACTCTTGTGAATCCAATTCCAGTGTAGAAACACTTGAATCTGTGCTTGAACCAATTGTAATTGAACCCAAAGTTGTTAGTTAACCTAAAGTTTGGTCTGATGCTCCTATCATTGAGGAGTATGAGTCAGACAGTGATGATGAATATGTGATTAAATCTTCAAAAGAACAGGAAACACCTAGTTTTGCTTTTGTTAATACTGTTAAGCATGTAAAAACTCCTAGGAAAACTGTTAAAGAACAAAACATATGTAATCAGAATCCCAAAGTTGACAAGAGAGACTAGAATGGTTTAATGTCCAAAAAGCTGGGTTTGGGATATGGGTTTACTAGAAAGGCATGTTTTATATGTGGCAGTTTTGGCCATCTTATTAGAGATTATGATTTCCATAAGAAAAGAATGGCTAAACAGATTGAATTGAACAAAAAGAAGAGTAATGGTACTGGTCAAAGGGAGAATAGACCAGTATGGAACAATGTACAAAGATTGAATCACCAAAACAAGTTTGTTCCAAAAGCAGTACTAACTAAAACTGGCAGATTTCCAGTTAATGCTGCTAGACAAAATCTTTCTAGTCAAGCAGCAACAACTAGTACCGCTAGGAAAGTTAATACTGCTAGACCCATTATGAATGATATCAGACCAAGAAATAACTTTTATAAGTCTCATTCACCTATCAGAAGGCCATTTAATAGAACAACAGCACCAAAAACTGACTTTTCAAATCAAAAAGTTAATACTGTTGGGGACAAAGTAGTTAATGCTGTTGGGGGCATAAGAGAAACTGCTGTTAAGACCTCAGCAGGTTGTAATTGGAGATCCAAAAGGCATTATTGGAATAAATTCTCCAAATACAATGGTGGATCAAACTCTAGAAAATGTGTTAATTTTGAAGATCCACTAAGTAGACCCAAGTCAAAGATGGATTGGGTCCCTAAGAGAAACTAATTTCTCTTCTTTAATGTGTAGGATGATCCACAACAGACTTTAAAGGGAAAATGTATTGTTGATAGTGGATGTTCCAAGCACATGACTGGTTACAAAGCCTACCTTGTTGACTATCAAAAATTTAAAGGTAGCTCTGTTGTTTATGGAGGTAGTAAAGGTAAAATAACAGGAAAAGGAAAAATAAGAACTGGAAAGTTAGATATTGATGATGTGTACTTTGTGAAAGAACTATAGGATTTCAATCTTTTTTCTGTGTCACAGATGTGTGACAAGAAGAACAAGGTTCTCTTCACAAACACTGAATGTCTTATGTTGTCTCCTGACTTTAAGTTGCCTGATGAAAATCAAGTATTACTTAGAATCCCAAGACAAAACAATATGTATAGTTTCAACTTAGAGAACATTGTTCCTACAGGAGGTTTAGCTTGTTTAATTTCAAAAGCCACAGTTGATGAATCTAATAAATGGCATAGGAGGTTGGGTCATGTTAACTTAAAAAACCTAAACAAACTTGTTAAGGGAAACCCTGTAAGAGGTTTACCTTCCAAGATTTTTCAAAATGACTACACCTGTGTTGCTTGTCAGAAAGGAAAGTAACACAAGGCCTCCTGTAAGGCCAAATTAGTTAGCTCTATTAGTCAGCCCTTACAGCTTTTACATATGGACTTATTTGGACCTACATCTGTAAGGAGTATAAACCATAAGACTTATTGCCTGTATCACAGATGCCTTTTAGGCTGGGTTTAGTTGGGTGTTCTTTTTAAGAACTAAGGATGAAACTAGTGGAATCCTTAAAGACTTTATAAGACTAATTGAGAACCAATTAAATCAAAAGGTTAAAACTATTAGATGTGATAATGGTACATAATTCAAGAACAGGGACATTATTGAATTCTGTGGGTCAAAAGGGATCAAGAGGGAATACAGTAATGCCAGAACTCCATAAAAAAATGGAGTTGCTGAGAGGAAGAGCAGGACCCTAATTGAGGCTGTTTAGTAACAAAGCTAGCAGAATTCAATTTTTACCGTAACACTTTTTAGGGCTGAAGCAGTTAGTACTCTGCTTGTTAGTTTCTTAATAAGGTGTTCAGACAGCCTCAAAACAATACTACCTTATGAACAATTTAACTGGTTAAAATCAACATAAGCTATAAAAGACCTTTTGGTGCCATGTGACTATCTTGAATACATTGACCCAACTGTGGCAATTTACAAAGAAAGTCTGTATGAAGGTATTTAAGTTGGTATTCTCTAAATAGCAAGGCTTTTAGGGTATACAATTTAGAAACCAAGAGAGTTTAAGAAAACCTGCATATAAACTTTTTAGAAAATAAACCTAACGTTGCAGGGAAAGGACCTAATTGGCTGTTTGATCTTGATTATTTAACTGATTCAATGAACTATCAGCCTGTTACTGCGGAGAATAAATCTAACAAAATTGTAATACTAAGAAGAACAATGAAACAGTAAAACAAGATCTTGCTAAACTTTCAATATATTAAACACAATCAAAGTTACAGAATAACCTTGAAACTAACTATATTTGCTATGAAAACTATATAAAACTTGATATCTAGATCAATGCCGTAGGGTTCCTTTTATACACCAAAGAAACCCTAATGGGCTTACAAAACGCGTTACATGATCATGCATATCTATTCCTAATATATCTCATACATATCACATAAGCAGTACTAACTATTATAACTAACAGTACTAATAAACTGACAGTACTTACATTTTGTACTGGCAGTACTAACTATAACACTAGCAGTACTAACTTAGCTTGGCAGTACTAAGTCTTCTCTTGGCAGTACTAAGTTGAACCAACAGTAGAAACTTGTAGAAGCCCTTAATTCCCAACAGTCGGATACCTATCATTAAAGTTTGTTGGAATTCGCAAAGAGGTCCAGAATTTACTTAGGAACGTGAGATTTAGATTAAGAATAAGTACCCTCATCTCTTTACGAGTAATGATGAAGTGAGGAAGAGCGGATAAGTCAAGCTAAGCACCGAGACGACGCTCCCTAAAGGAGGGGAGAATGTAACAACCCGAGTTTGGTCAACGTTTATCCCAAACTATGATAATTATTTTATTAAGTAATTAATTTTAGTCGTTTATGCTATATAAGGTTTGGTAAAAATTTCCATTTATTTGGAATTTACAAGCCATGATTGGGTTTTTATTTGTTTTTAGCGTCTGAGAAAGTTAGAAAAATTTATATTGTCGCTCCGAGAGCGTGATTAATTTATTTTTGTATTTTATGGCTTTTCCCCGTGTTTTTGTAAAAAGCGTGTCAAGAATCTAGGTTTACGTGATTTAATGTTTTATTAAATGTTTTAAAAGTAAATTTAGTGGGACGGAATAAAAATATTTACGAATGTGGTGTGACCCGAGTCTTTGGCCGACTATAAAACATAAGAAAATAACCTTGGTACTTATTTTGAAAGAATAATAAGGAAGGAGAGACCATTTGTGTTAAAATTTCAAACTTAATTCCTATATAAGGACACACACATACACTTTTACATTTTACAAAAAAAATTCTCCTTGTCCTCCCTTTGAACACCACGACCGGCCACCACCTTCACACCACCACCATCTTTGATTTTCCGACATGCAATACAATCCGATTATATTTTTTTAATCCTTGTATCAAGACCTACACATCCCACTAAGAAATTTATACATGCAATAGGTATTTTGAAAGTTAGAAATTGGGTTGAGTTCATGTGGTTTTGATCTAAAAGGAGTGTTTATAGTTATTAGATAAGTGTTGTTGAAAGTGGGTTTGATTGAAAAAGGTTTTGGTTTTGGTTGTTGGGTTGCGTCTAAAGTCGAACCAAAAGGGGGAGCCAAAATGAAATTTTGTGTTGATTTCTATTGTGTCGAGCTTGTTGTAAGTGTTCTATTTAAGCTTGTCGAAATGTTACTTTGACTATATATTGCATGTTATATGATATATGTTATAGGATTCAAGTGCGAAAATTATTAAAAGTATGTTTGATTATTAATTGAAGTTTGATGGTTTTAGTGTATATAAATAGGCTATTTAAACATGTTTTGATAGTTGGTTTAAGTCAAAAATGTCATTTTAAAGGGTTTTGCGTTGACTAAGTTTGACCACCCCGTAGCGTGTCGAGAAATTTTTGAAAGTTATTTTTGATAATGGAAAGTGATAGAGTTCGCCTTTAGCTACGTTTCGCTAGTGGCTCGTCGCGTAACTCTTAATAACGAACGTTTTACGGCCAAATTAAGAGTGGTAATTTTTGGTGTAAAAGTCAACTACGAAGTTTGACTTTTGAAAGTCAAACTTGTGTATACTTTTGAATATGGTTTATAATGACAAAGGGTTCGTAATGTTAGTTAATTAATGATGAAATATGAAGTTTGGATTATATTATCCTTACTTTCGACAACTTTCTAAAAATAGAAACTTTATGGTAAACGAAGCATAACGCAATTGTAATTGTTGTACCTTTGTGGGTGCGTCGAAGTAAAATGTTTTGCGTCGCACTTGGAGATTGTAGTATATGATTGTATATACGTAATAGATATATAAATATATATGCAAGTATGCGAAGTTGATATGAATGAATTCAAACATTAATCTGGTCCTCTTGTTGTAAACTCTATATCCCTTTGACGTTGTAGAATATCCCACAAAAATACACATATCCCCTTTCTCCTTCATCTTGCCAAGGTTTTCACCATCTCTGACTAAGTAGCATGTGCAACCATAGATGTGAAGGTGTTTGAGAGTTGGTTTCTTGTCATTGATGATGTGATATAGTGTCTTTTCATGTCTAGGGATGATGAGAGATATATTCTGGATGTAACATGCGGTTGCTTTTGCTTCAGCCCAAAAGAAGAGCGAAAGTTTAGAAGCCAAAAGCATTGTTCTAGCAGCCTCAACCAGAGTACGGTTCTGTCTTTAGACAATGCCATTCTGTTCAGGTGTTCGAGCAATTGTCGTTTGGTGATCAATTCCTTCTTCTTTAAAAGAGGCATTGAGACTCTTATTTAAGAACTATGTGCCTCTATCAGTTCGAACAGTGATAACTTGAGCATGAAGAACTCTATGAATCATCTTTAGAAAATCAATTAGTATTTCTGGTGTTTCATTGTCACACCCCCATAAAATCACAATGCAACGGAATACTGATAAGTGTAAAATACACATATCCATTTATGCTTAAAAAGACCAAATAAACCCAAAACAGACCAAAAATAGCAAAAATATGCTTGTATTTGTGTTTTGTGTATGCAGGTACGGATATATCAAAAATCACATGAAAACCGTCAAAAACAAGCAAGCACGGACACGAGAACGAAAGAGTGAACAAAAGCCAGAAGCAAAGCCAGGAAAAGTCAAACCCTCAGTCAAAGTGGTCAAATCATGGTCAACAAAAGTCAACAAGACCCAAAATATTCCACTTAAGCCCCTCAACTTTCAGAAAAGTTCATAAATGGTCCCTAAACCCAAATGGGCCTTACCCGGATCCTTAAGCCCAAAACCCTAGCCCATTTCCCTTTTCATTAACCACAAGGGCCAGTTTGGCAATTACTGAAACTAGTTCATAACTAGAAAAAGAAGGATCCAAACACAAGGACTCAAATTGGCAACTCCCCAAACTTCAAACCAATTTACCCTCTTTCAGTTATAAAAAGAAAGAAAGGGCGCCAAACCCATTTTACTATTCATCATCTTCTTTGTTTCACCATGGGTCAAAATCAGAGGGCTTTTTTTTTAATTAAAGGGTGCTTAAGTCAATTCAAGTGAAGAACAATGAAATGGCAGGGTCAAATGGGTCAAATCAAAGCATCTCTTAACCCCTCTCAAGTTCAAAGCCACGTAGCAATAGTGAAAGCACAAATATATGTGGGTTTTGCACTAAACTCACTCACAAAGGAAGCACAAGCTGTCACATCAAGGAATGACAGCTTGGCAATCCTGAGGTGCACACTGTTGGGAATTCACTTTTACGTGACGACATTACAGAATTACCATAGTTTATTATAGTCACATACGCGAGGAGACGAGATGTTTGACTAGTACCATGATTATTCAAGCTGTAATATTCATGACTAAAGCACACTCAAACGAATAAGATAAAAGTATAAGTCACTCAAACTCGTATGTGATATAATTAGAGGGTAAAAAGAGAAATCACACTCAATTGCTAAGAGATGATTTATAAGTTACCATAGCTGTACCAAGAACACAAACTTGCACCGATGTAGAATTAGCACCCGGTATAATATCATAAAAGAGGAACTTTTATTCGGATTATAATGTACAGGCTAAGGATAATAAGGGTGTGGATAGGCATTGTGAAATATAAAATGGTTATGGTTTATATTACATGTCGACAAGTCCAAGAAACCATGTTGCTAGTTATGACAATCCACAATCCGTGAGGTTCGACATCTCAAACCTTTATTCATATTTCACTCTCTCTTTTTTTCCTTTTTTTCGATTTTTTATCACTTTTTTTCATTTTTTTCTCTTCATCTTTCTTTTTCACTCTACTTTCGCAACAACTAACAATTCCCTCACACTTAATATAAGTGTACACCACAAGAATACTAAGAACGAAGCTTCGAACCTTCGACTTCGTTGAAATGGTTACAAACCATCATAACAAAAGCTCACGAGCAAACTATAGCAAAAATCAACCAATAATACGGGATAGCAACTAGCTACCAAATATTGGGACTTTCGACAAGGTTAATGCTAGGATAAAGGTTTTACTTATATATAATATCTTTATATTATATATATTATTTTATATTATATATATTATATATATTATATTTTTTTTAGTGATGAGAAAATGATAAAATGCTCAGAGGTTAAACTAGGGGTATATAGTACTAAAGATGTGTGCTACAGGGGTGACCTGTATATATGGTGTGGTTTTAGCTAATCGTGTTATTAGCTAAAGATATTATAATGGATGGGCTAATTTGGGTAAATCCTAAGTTTACTCTTTATCATGTAAGAATACCTCTATCACGCGAACGTCATCTCACTACGGCCTCGTAATGATTGTCAAGCACAAGTTCTAGAATCAATAAATCACCAGCACACTCATACTATTTTTAAACCGATACAAATGCTCTAGAAAAGGCGACAAATTACAAATACACAGCCGTACCGACGGATGAGACACTTGCAATTTCATTCAAACCTTAACTCGAGAAAGTTTAGAGGCAAAAATTATCTTGGGTATCAAAGATGGATACCTGAATTCTTTAAGATCTAAACCTTATATTTTTTTTCTGGGTGATTGGTATAAATGCGCTAGTAATGTCATT
Source organism: Tanacetum coccineum (assembly GCA_026074375.1). NCBI lineage: Eukaryota > Viridiplantae > Streptophyta > Magnoliopsida > Asterales > Asteraceae > Tanacetum > Tanacetum coccineum. The sequence goes on along the minus strand of BQNB010007782.1, from coordinate 61,283 downwards.
GATCCCGAGTCGGATCTGCTTTATCAATCGGGACACATCTCTGGTTTCAAAACTTTATTTAATTTTTAACTAGTTTTTTACTATGTTTTATTCTAATATAATAACCTAAGTGGCAAAAGAAATTTAAAAATAAGATTAGATTTTTAGATTACCGAGGGCGAACAAAAGTTTATTCTTTTAATAATGGGTCTGCTTTTTTCAATTCATTTCCCCCCAACACTTAAGTTGAGCAATATTCTTAATTTTGAAAGATAACTTAAAAGTATTGTTAGTATTTCATTTTATGTGACGATATTATTATTTATGGTATTTTACTTCTCACCATATGTTGAAAAACTATAGTTGTCAAATTAGCCATAATTATGCTTTTAGTTGATGGTATAAATACCCCTCCATTGTTTCCATTGAGGGGTGAGACTCTTGTAATACTTTACTTTTCATTCTATTTTACACACACTAGTTTCTCCCTCTACTTTCTCTCTCTAAACATGACTATCTTATGGTTTGATTCACCAAGACCACCGGATCAACGATTCTTTTAAACTTCACAATGTGGGTATCCGATGCCAAGGGTGCCTCTTGGGTAGGTTTATTTTTTTCTGGTTGGTCTCGAATTTCGTTACGATCTGTCATAGCTTGCTGTTTAATGTTTGTTTGTCTCGTGGTATGCAACTTATGTGTAGCTTATTAAAGCTTAATTCGTGGGCTTATTTCTGGGAAAAATACACAAATTGGTATTTATGTGTTGTATGAATCTGCTGTAAACTAGCTTATCTCTAGTTTTTATGAGTTTTTTTGGGTCACTCTTGTTGTCCAAAACTTTCAATGAAAACACAGTTCTGGTACTCTCATTTTCTAGCTTATTTCAGCTTTTATAAGTGATTGGTTCGTGTTAAGCAGATTATGTGAGGTGTTGCGGGTTTAAAAGTTTAAAATTGCTTATTTTAAGTTTTTGTGCTTCATAGCGGTTTGGCAAATAAAAAGAAAAAAAACCACATCTGAAATTTTTGGGTAAAGTACAAAAGTACGTCAGTGGTCAGAAAAAGTACAAGTAGCAGTTTGGACCGAGCGGTTTGAGTGGCGTTTTATACAGTGAAGCGGTTTGACATTCTTTCTTGGTCTAAACTAAAAACGTTACTCTCGCCCAATTCAGAATCTTGGTAGCAGTTTGTGTGGTGGTATGGTTTATCTATATGGCAGCGGTTAGTGTTTTTCCCAAACCCAAACCAAGTCAACTCGGTCTTTCCGAGTGACCGGGCTCGACTCACTGGCAGTCTGTTGTACGTGTCAAGAAAAACAAACATAAATGAAAACGTAATTATATAAAATTGGAAGTATGACTCGAAAACATGCAAAATCAAGAACCACGAACATCAACAAACAATCTCAGTCAAACCAAATAAACATTCAAGAACAACAGCATCAATACTAATCCTACTATATCAAAAGATCTCATCGGTCACAATTTTTAACAACAATTTACTTTCTAAATTCCTCTTTCCCTTTCGTCTCAATCAATCGACAACAAATCAATCTAATCTCCTCACCTAGACTCAAATCAATATGAAAAGTGAATGATCTCAGTCATAATCAACTTTTATTACAAATCTTTTAAAGTTTTTGATCAGGTTTGATAGTTTTCATCACCGATATATAAAAGGGCAAAGACGTTCCTTTTGAGATATTAAAAACATTAGAAGGATTCATAACAAATCTGTTACAATCTATTTCTTTGTTTCGATTGATTGACGAACAAACAAGAAATAAAAACCTACCCGAGACCTTATAAAGATCTTGAAGACTTACTTTGTATGTTCTTCATGGGCTCAAGCTTCAGATGTGAATGAAACAAAAAGAATGTGTGAGATTCGTTTTTTAATGAAGATTTTATCTACATCTCTTCATTTTGTGGCTAATATTAGATGAAGTTTTTTTTGTTTGTTCGTTGGTTTGTAACTAGTGGGTTGTGATAGATTTATTTGTGGAGAGATAAGGTCGGTTGCTGAATTGGTTTGATGAGATGCAGTAGATGGTTGTAAATTTTGGGAGAAAATGAGGTATTAGAGGGTGCTTGAATGAGTATAAACAAGCAAATCGTGTGCCGCGCGTTGCTGCGGGGCTGCTCTTTTAACTTATTTTTGTTTTTTTGTTTGTCGGAAAGGTACCCAGCTAGTTTTATCAATGCTATTTTCGTTATGTAAAGTCGGAATTCACAGGCCTAAAATTAATCGATCTTGCATTACTTATGTGTGTCTATAGTTCAATGTAAGTTAAGATGACATGTATTCTTAGAAAGGTATAATATATTATATATATATATTTATATATATATATATATATGGACACCTCCTTCTGGTATCTCCAATTTGGAAAATATTTAATAGAATTCAAAACTTTTAACCCATTTGCGTAACAATCTGATACAAAAATGGACATACACATAGCACTAACAGGAATCATTGTACAAGTTAATTGATTAAAGCAAGCACCATATTCTCAAGGCAGCACGTCCTTCTCGTCTATCTGCACATAAAGCTAGAAAACATTAAGCTTAAAGGAAAGTATAGTGTATTTTTTTTCTAATGCATACCTTTGGTATTGTTTTTTGATTTCTCAAATTTATGGTATTTTTGGGTATCTTTTTTCTTTTTAGTTGTCGGAATTGTATTGGTGAATCATGCATAGGGGTTTTATATTATGTCGTGTTTATGTGTATTAGCACTTTAGATTCTGATGTTTTCAAAATTTCATTAACCATAATTTGCTTACTTGTGATACTGATGTTTTCAAATTCATATCCATAAATTGCTACTACTTGTGATACTGATGTTTCTTTACATTTACCTTCTAAATCAAATGTCTCAAAATATTAGAATATGATTTAAAACGTTATTATCTTTGACACGCTAGTTGTTATAAAAGTGTCCCATGACCCAACATATCTCACCGCCCTGTTGCAACCTGTAATGTTATTAGCCGATAACAACTAATGCACATAACCCATTTTGACTCGGCCCTTATGACAAAATTAAATAACGAAACTTGTAATGGATACGTCATTAAAATTACTCTTTTTAGGACCCACGTGCGCACACGGGGGCTTTTATATAAGTCGCACAAACAATGTTTTGACATAAGTTACACTAACGTGTTGCCTCAACATGTTCGAAAGGTTCCACTTCGGCTATCTCAATATGTATTAATGAAGTAATTTATTGTGTAAATGAACCTTGGAAATAAGTAGAAGTGCTGAGTATGGCTCGGTGTATCGGACTGGTTCTTTATATTTAAAAGTGTTGACCTTTTTGAAAAAATTATATATTTATGATCTTTACAATATACCTAAGTTGATTATTAGTAAGGGGACTCTTGTCCAAACTTATAGTAAAACGAAACTACAACAATGGCAAAAGTTGTATTTTGTTGCCTAAACAATCTCAGCTTCCATTGTGTGCTGTTCTCGTCCTCCTCACTATCCTTCACTTATAGCCGATGGCTTAATATTAGAACCTGAAACACCATTTCATCACCTAATACAATGTTGGCTACAATTATATACATCCGTATGAATCTACATAGCGGCAATCAAACCATACAACTATATTCGAATTTACCTTCAGTCTCTTATTTTACGGGTTGAACACATTCACAGGAATTGCAGGCCCATTGGCGCTGTTTGATGTTGGAACCTGTTACAAATATACAGCATCAATACCAGCGAAACAAAGGGCATTTAACCTAGTATATTAGGTTTGTTGTTGAAACACCAATTCAAAAATAGTTGCATTTATGTTTAAGGACAGCGCTCCAAAGGGTAATTAAATTCTTTTCAATTTCTTAGTAATCAACTTTTTCCGTCTTGTGTATAAATATTTCTGGGACTGCAGCCGCTTTGTTGTTTGACTTCTCATTAAACACCGTTACTAAAAACAATATGTAAATTTTAACATTTGCATTTAAAATTTAAAGAATGACTTACATACAGTATGTATATAGAAGATGTATACAAATAAATCCACGACCTTCACTGACCAACTCGTTCGATTGAATGTTGACAGCACCGAAAACCTGTTGTTTGTTTTTGCGCAACTGGTGACAACAGGGCAAACATTGTAGGTTTCTGTACAATCCAAAAGTGTTGAACTGAAGTTTCAGAAAACAGTTTTTTTTCTTATGTATAAATATAAATGTATTTTTTTCATTTTAAAACAGAACCCACATGTTTTCTAACAAAAAAAATCTAGTTGTTGTAAGTCTGTAGCATCGAATACAGACCTGGTGTCCTTTGGCTTGGAATACTGCAAGTATGGACTTTGTCGTTCATTGCTTCTAAAGGCTTAGTGGCATTGTGTTGTCCTGCAATTCCTAGAAAGTTTCTTTGGTATTCCTTGTAGTACCATAGGTGCTGGTCAGCGAAATTGTAAACTGCATCCATTTTTCAGCATTTTTGATGAGTGCGTGATTTTAGTTGCTTTCATAGTAAAGATTGATTCAAGATAAATTGTAATGAGAAAAAATCACTAATCTAACCGACTAAACCGTCTTAGACATATTTAAACTACTCTTGTGACATGTTCACATACATTAGTGCTATTTAACCGAACGAGTTGGATCCTTTAGGAACCGAACTAGTTACATCACAGTGAGAACCGAACTAGTCCACTCAGTTGGAGCCAAACCTAACCCAACCGAGTTAACTCGGTATTTACCGAGTTGACCCGGTCAACTCTCACTGAGTCAAGGTCACCACTAACAAAAATGTGTGAAGTAAGGACAGACTCGAAAGAAAATCAATCATCTACGAAACCTCAACAAATCCAACTATATATTCCCATCGTCACACTTTTCCACATCTCATCCCATCTCCAATCTACTACTAGACTCGATCAAATTAATACAAAACAATGATCTCAGATTCGTGTTTAGGCTTAATAAACCAAAATCTTATCAAAGATTTAACACGATTCCATCACCGATTCATCTTTAAAATTCGAACATAAAGAAATATTTATAACACTTGGGTTATAATATTTTCTTTGATTCGTTTCAAGACTCAAAACAAGAACAAAAATAACATGAAAAATATAACCTACCCGAGATCTTTTTGGAAAGATCTTGAAGTCGAATACTCTCGTGGTCTCTTGATCGTGAATGTTAGCGTCTCGTGGATGTGCCTCTTTTAAGCTTAATTTGTGTTTCGTGGTTCTTGGTTTAAAGTGAGAGGATTGGATGGGTCAATTGTTGTTGATGTGACGATTGTAGTTTAACTGAGATCGTTGTGATAATCTGTTGAAGTTATCGAAAGTAATGGAGTTAGAGATATAAGGTTGAGAAGGTGCTGATTTGTGGAGGGTTGTGATACTCTTTGATCTATGAGAATTGATGTGTTTCTGTTGGGAGGAATAAGGGAGGCGAATAAAGTTGTGAAAGTGATTAGGGTTACTAACAATTAGGGCATAGGGTGTTTTATACACTTATGAATTGAGTATTGGATTTTAAAAACAGGTGTGGTATATTGTGGCTTTTATGTTGGACCAGACATACACAAAATCTTGCATGTGAAGTTGGGTTGGTGTTGGGTAAGGTACTTTGTTAATGGGCTGGTTAATGATATAAGTAACAAATAGTATCTGGGCTAACTACATTAAAAGAAAATTAGCTTGTTGTTTGCAACTCTAGTTAATTTTCGGTAATATTAAGGTAAACGATTATATTTGTTGCTTATAGTGACTAGTGACAATTTATTGATAAGTGACGAGATCGAGATCAATTTGGAAAAAGAATCATGAAACTTAAAGGCTAGATTTAGAATTAATTTTATTAAGTGACTACAGAGTTGATCGAGTATCACTTATTTGCGATTGAAGTGGCATTTTTCGAAGGCGTGTACTTATTTTATCTTGAAGTCGGGGTTGGTTGGATGCATGACTTTCAATGATAACTTGCTCGAGCTTAATTTAAGTTGAAGACTTGGTTTATCTAGTTTCCAGCAGTCAAGGGGTGGATGGTTGAAGACCTGGTTAACTATCACTTAAAGGAGTTTACGTTGTTAGTACTCCAGTGTCACAACTAAGTCGATGTGGATAATCGCAAGAGGTGATGATAGTCTCATACTTTGGGAGGGGTATTGAGTACTTAGAGATTTGCTTGGAGCACAAATTCTCTACACCGTTCTTCCAACATTAGTGCAAGCTTAAGTCACAAGAACGGGGAATACAACTTCAGTTTCAAGTTTGGTATATCTGGTTTACTTCATCAGTGGTTACTTCAAATAGCCTACAAATCGGTTGGTAAAATGATAGCCAGAGAGAAGTTATGAGTAGATATTTGATCAGCAATTGATTCTCACGGGTTAGATCTGAGCTAATTTATTCCTCACACAAGTTCTCAAATAAATGCGCGTCCAAGGTGTTGCTGACTCCGACATGTCGAAATCAGCAAGGGGGAAGGAGAAGATTCACCCTTGAGCCTATGCCTTTCTTGATTCTTGAAAGCTTGACATGGAGCATCTTTCTTGAATTTTTTTAAAGTTAGGCCATGCCGGGAAGACAAATGTCCTAACCGCAGAGAATATCAGCGCTTTAAACTATGGCTTTTGGGTGCATTTCTTCAGACAAATGGGGGAAGTGATACCTTGAGAACTTTTGTATGCATTATTTGACTTTCCAGGGGGAAGCGGTGTGAGAAGAACTATTCAAGCGTGAGAAGATACGTTGCTGATCCAGATAATGCTTACCCCAAATGATCAATCACTAAGCTTATTCTTAAAGGAGCAGTAACATTTGATGTGGTATCTTACCAGTTCCGCTGTGTACTTAATTATTCTAAGCTTGTTAGTAAGCTTTGAAACTGCTCAAGAGAGGATTGCTAGTTTGGGGTAGCTTGAAAGGCTCTAAAATAAAGAATATGTGGCATGAATTAGGGGGAAGCTGATTCATTGCTAGTTTGGAGGAAAGCTTTTAAAGCTTCTAAATCAAGAATATGCGGCACGAATTAGGGGGAAGCTAATTCAGAAGCTTCTCCTTAACCAGAAGTGTATGGGTTACTTAGTTCGTGCCTATTACAGTATTTCTCCTACAAAGTACTACAAAGATGATTCCATTTGAGTGGCAGACTTGAAGTCAAACACCAAGAAACGTCACAGCAATATGAAGCTTCATGGAAGTTTCTTTTTCTAATCTATGGTACTTGTTAGGAAATTATTGTAAGTAATTCTGTATATCGTCCCGTGGGGGAAGATTGTTGGGAATTCACTTTTACGTGACGACATTACAGAATTACCATAGTTTATCATAGTCACATACGCGAGGACTAGAATAGGCAACTATGTATAGTTTAGAGGCGTATGGGCTATATATACCCCTCTATGGCTTCCATAGAGGGGTTGAGTCATTTGGCATTGTTGAGTCATTTGTATCCTTCATCCATTTTCCATCAAATATCACAAGTTCATCTTCTATCTCACTCCTTTCTTTCACTAAAATGGCTATCATGTGGTTTGACTCACCAAGACCACCGGATCATAGTTTAAGAGAATTCTTCAGAATGGGTCAAATAAAAGACATTGTGTAGACACTTAACATAGATATGTGCAGACACTTAACAGACATTTTGCTTAACACACATTGTTCTTAACAGACACAAACACAGAAAGACACACATAAAAGTCATTGTGCATACACATTGTTCTTAACAGACACAAACACAGAAAGACACACATAAAAGTCATTGTGCATACACATTGTTCTTAAAAGAAATACTTAAAATGAGCCTAAGTTAACAATCTTCTTCCTTGGTGTTGTCTTCTTTGCTACTCCACCAGAAGTTGCTGGTGCTTTCCCTTTGTCTTTGGCTGTTGAAGATCTTGTAGCAATGGTTGCTTTCTTTGACTGAGAAGTGCCTCTCCTTTTGTCAGTTGCTGGTGTTGATCTTACTGGTTCAGTACATGTTTTTTTGTTAGATTAAGCACCA